>PVJH01001784.1:0-192644 GCA_004026705.1 Nesogale talazaci | reverse complement strand
ACCAGCATCCCATACCCTTAGTTACCGTTCTCAGGGATATTACCCAGGCTTCTGCTTGTACGTAGTAGAAAATTTCAGCAGACCTTTGTGAGTCTTCCTGACTGATCCACTGACTCTCATCTTTAGGAACTTTCTGAGACTTACTTCTAGTTACAGGTCTAGGGGAAATAACGAGTTGTAGAGCTGTTTCCTTGGGGATCCCAGCAATGCCTTAGTAAGGCATCTTCCCCAGGTAATGCTACAGCGCAGCTCTGTGATAGGGAGGCTTGTTTTGCCAACATGGCCAAAGAAGGTAGATAGGCTTTTGGTGACAACATGGCCAATGAACACACGTAAGATCAATTGAAGGGTGGAGATATAAATGACTCTGTGAGCCTCAACTTTTCCTCTTGCTCTTGGATCTTGGGACCAGCTGGCTACTTTGTTTGTTCTATGCCTTATCTCCAAGACACGCTACTTGTGGGACACCTAATCCATGGACTGTCTTGCTGTGAGTTGAGGTTCCTTCTAGCCCTGCTTCACCATACTTCTGGAATATACATCTCTTGAGCTGGGGGCTGTTGGACCCTGTCATCAAGCTAACTGTTGGTGATCTGCCTAGCTGTTTGCTGCCTGTGGCTGGATATCCTGAATTGCTCTACAGGGCACAACTCAGTGGCCTTCAAGACTCAAAGGACTGCCAGTGTACTAGCTGTCTCACTCAAATGAGTTGCACCGAGTATTTTGTACTGATCTATAGGTTAGCTAACTGTTTATTTCTTTTATTAGATATCTTTCTATCTATATAAATATGTAGAGAGAATTATTTGTTTTCATTTTTGTTTCTCTAGAGAGCCTTGTCTAACACCAGCTCTACCTGTCATTTCTGCTTGAACAGGTTGGTTAATCTGCTCAGGTGAGGGTTGTTTCACTGACAGTGGATTGCTCCTCTCAGGTGGGAGTGGTGGGTCTATTGACTGGGCTCAATCAATGGACTCTAGGAGCTCAGTGTCCTACTATTCTGGATCACCAGCCTATATGTTCCCATCCCATTTTATCAGGTGCCAATTCTTTCCTATTGATGCCCTTACTTTAATATCAGGCATTATTCTACACCTGAAATTTCGCTAATGCTGTAATTCAGCTACTCCTGTGATGAGACTCAGAATTTGGTCTTTGGAGATGTCAGCTCTGTATCAGCTATTTTATTAGAGGAGAGAAGCCTCTCCTTTTTAGCACAGGCAGATTTTAGCTCTGTTAGTTGACACTTGAGACATGCATCTAAGATTCTGAGATTATCCCTTTCCTTTACCATATTTTCTATTGTAAGGATGACCGACCAACCACCTTCCCTATATTTTTTATTCTGAAAAAATTGCTTGAAAATATCAAACACATGGATCACCCGGAGCCAGCACTTTATATATTGTTGGTTGTATTGTGGATATTAACTTTGCTACTTCACACCATGAATTAATACCACCCTCTTTAGTAAGAATGGCAGATAAATCCTTGCCTTTAGGGGTGTTTTATCATGGCTATTAATCCTAATCAGACTGGAGAGTCAATTTAAGAAGCCCATATTTGTGATTTTGTGTCTCTAGAACCACTCCTGTTACCAATTGTGCTAGGCAGGGTTTCTCTAGAGAAACAAAGCTCGGACACTCATGACTTTATATATATATATATATATGATAATTTATATATTCTATATAATAGTGATTGATATTTAAATGATAGATAGATAATAATAATGATAGATTATAGCTAGATGACAGATTTATACAACATGAAGGAATATAGCAGCTATTT
Source organism: Nesogale talazaci (assembly GCA_004026705.1). Classification (NCBI taxonomy): domain Eukaryota; kingdom Metazoa; phylum Chordata; class Mammalia; order Afrosoricida; family Tenrecidae; genus Nesogale; species Nesogale talazaci. Next base: position 190,853 of record PVJH01001784.1, on the reverse strand, counting down.
AGTCCACACAGCAGTACAGAGGGCTAGGTTCAGCTCACTTCTGTGGTACAATGAACATGCTGGTTGCCCTTCAACTCATAGGGTCTGTTGGGTACAAAAACAAGGAGCAGACAGCTAAGTCTTCCTTTGGGCAATGCAGGCAGTCTGGCCACAGGTAGCAAACAACAAGGGGGTTCATCAAAATTAAGCAGCTCAGGAGCTTAGTGAAGCAGTCAAGTTATATCAAACTCAAACAATACAAGGAGAGGATCCACTAGCCTTAAACTCAAGCAATGTATTCACAAGCAGTATGGCAAAGCAGCCATGGAAGGAACCTCAAGCTCTAGGGACAGGATCCACAGGTTGGGTGCCTCGTAGGTAAAGTAACATACAAGTTGAGGCAGAGACCTAGCTAAAACAGCCACATACCAGTCAGATCACCAGAAAGCAAGAAAAAAGGACGGACTTTGCTGAGCCTTGTATCTCTTTGCCCTTCAATCAAACTACAACCTTGTTAACCCCACATATTCCTATTGGGCAGGTTGGCACAATAAATCTGGCTATCACAACTATTGAACAAATCTGCGATTAAACTGAAATTTCCTCTCTATTTGAAACTACATGATGATTGCTGAAATTAAGTCATATTCATATCTATTGCTATCTTTATCTCTATCATCTATATCTAGATATCAGCCATTTCTGAGCACTCCCTCAAATATTCTGGATTGAAAAATCCAAATGTTTTCAATGTATTTTTCCTATCCCAATGATACAGATTGAGAAAACCTAACAACATTTGTTTAGAGTCTTTTCCAGTGAGAAACTCTATGCACAGACTAGTCAGTTTCTAAAGACCAAAAACTGTTTATTATGATAGTCATGCTTTCTTTCTCCATTTTTCTTGACAGAAGCCTGATTATAATATATTAATTTCCCTCCCTACTTATTACTTTCCCTCCACCTAAACATATATCCGGAATCTAATAAAGGTGGAATTTGTATGTGGCTGCAACATTCTGCCAATAGTTGGAGAATTAGTACATTCTGTGTCTGGATCAAGATGTAGAGAAATAGGAACCAGCTCTCAACATCTGTTCTCCACTTCATGGAGTTTCCAGTTCTTGGGAACTGTATATCATCGTTTTTGGTTTTCTTTTGTGGCATTTTTAAACCATAAGGGACTAGAGTATTGTTAAGGGTAGGCTTATCCCAGAGTTCATTGCAGCCTTCCTGAGAACATGCTAAGAAAAATAACAAAATTCTCTGTACTGTTTGCTGTAACTTAGAAGTTAAGTCTATTTCTCAGGAAAATATTCCGAAAAATGTCAACGTACAAGGAATAGAAAATATCCAAACAAAATGAAGTCATGTTCAAAACCCACCTGGAGCTTCTATTAAAATTAAACTTATAAGGACCCACCAATGTATATCCTGGAAAGAAATTTTTAGAGATTAAATATGGAGTATAGTCACAGTGAATTATTTAATATAGCTCTTTAAGCCAAAGTACCTATCCAAAGCATTTCTCACTGGAATTACTTGTTAACCTCCTTAATAAATCCTTAATCATGAATTTTATCTGTGGGTTCTGTGTTGCAAAGCTGTTGCAATGGATGTTAGAACCTAAAAAAAATTAAATAGAGTGCATTAATTAAGACAACACACCGAGAGTCCAGGAATTTATAAGAAGGAAGCACTGCTGGAGCAGCAGTTACAAAAGCATCCTTTAATACACACAAAATAATGGCAATGCCCATTAAATATTATCTTGCCAACATTAAAGTTTGAGTAACTTAACAGTTTTTTCTATGGGTGTTTCTAGCACCAACCAGAAAGCATGCGATGGACGGAAGTTGCCAAGAGCCTTCTGAGCTATGTTGGTAAGTAGATTTTGCAAATCAGTTCAGAATAAGCAGTAACAGGAAAATTTTTTAAAAAGATGCAGTCTGACCAGCATGTTTGGCAGAAGTTGAGCACCTCATTATTTTGAGCTCCCTTACCATAAAAAATGAAAATGAAAGCAGAATAAGACCGCTACTATACTGGTAAATGTGTGACCTTTTTAATATAGTAAATTAGAGTGAATTAATAAGCAAATATTAGGAAATGACTAGCCCCTGCAATGTACTATGAATGGAGCAGAACAATCTGAGCAAACAAATTGGAGTGGGGCAGATGTTTAGAAGGAAAATAATGAAGATCAGTCCTCTGTTGTGAATTTAATTTAGTACTCTTAGTCTGTGTTAAAATCCTAACCCCTATAATAAGGGATATGAGTTTTCTTTGTGATGCTAATGAGGTTACATAAGTGTTGGGGTGCATCCTAAATCTGATTATTTCTCAGTTTTAAAAATAATCTAGTTTAGGGTTAGGGTTAGGAAAAAATAGCCTACGAAATACAGAAGAAATAATGTCCTACTTCCAGAGGAGACTAGTATCATGTATGATCAACAATGGATTTAGAAGCACTGGGGCTAGAGAAGCTGACAGAGATAAGGGTTTTTCCCCAGAAAGAAGAGCATCACCTAGAACCATTGTCAGGACTAAGGATCTGTGATTGACTTTCAGTGCTTCTGCCAAAGTCAGAGACCAAGTGGATGGAACAACACTTACTTTCACTCTGTCCGTGTGAGGCAGAAGAGAACTGTGGAGCTCCAGGCCTCCAACCTGCTTCAAAAAGCCCAGTGCAAATCAACTGAAGTATATTCCTAAAAGGATGCAACAGAAAGCAGGTTTTGCAATGATCACAGGAAAGAGTTGATCCCTACATGTCTCCAAGGCTTACCAGACCACCCTCTCCTGAGGTCACAAGCTCCAGAATTTATCTAAATTCAGGGTGCTTCCTGCCTGGCTACTTGTCTCAGTGGCCTCCATTACCATCATACTGAGTGAGTTAATCCCTACTGATCAAGTTTAAAAGAAATGTTTATGGCCATGGAAAGGACTGCTGTAGTTCAGGTTTCCAATCTATAGGCATTTCTGACACTGTTCCCTCAGGTGCGAGTAAATGAACAAGTTACCCTTAAATTGCATCATAATATCTATTATTTGGATTAAACTCAAGCTAATTCTTTAACTTTCTCTGTCTGAACCAGCGCCCTGAATTCAGCTCTCTAGACTTCTACATTGTAAGTAAATACATTTCTGCTTTTTAAAGTTCCCACTGCAGTCTTTTGATACAGAGCACTTACTCCCTAAGGACAGTCTGCAAAATGAAATCTCCTCCCTGACTAAAAAAAAAAATGGGACAACCACTTTGAGAAACAAGTTTGGTATTGGAGTGGTAGTTACTAAGGAACTATGTGACCCACAGTGCTCCTCGAGACCAGCAGTTGGAAACAAGCAGCTGCTTCTCAGGAACAAAAGGAGACTTTCTATTGGCCTAAAGCAGTGACTCTCAACCTTCCTGACGCTGCGCCCCTTTCATACAGTCCCTCAGGTTGTGGTGAGCTCTCCCAACCACAAATTTATTTTTGTTGCTACTTCGTCACTGTAATTCTGCTACTGAATCACAATAGAACTCTCAGATAGGCAGGATGGATTGTCATCGTTCCAAATTGAGCACAATGAGAGTGTAGTGACGAATCCCAAAACCAACAGACAATTAGACATTATGAAATATTTATTTCTCATTACAAACAAATGAAATTTTGTCTCAAAGCACATTATAGCTAGAGGAACAGTCTTCACACCTGGTACTGGTCTACAGGCTTATCTGCATGTGTGTACACCTGCCTGGAGATGGATAGAGGAACGGTGTCTGGGTTCCTAAAACCATGTGACGTAGGTAATTTCCAATGGTCTTAGGGGACCCCTGGGAAAGGGTTGTTTGGCCCCCAAAGGGGTCCCAGTCACAGATTGAGAACTGCTGCCTTAAATAACTACACCAACACGTTTCTGTGGATTTGTCCTACTGTGCTGACTTTGTGTTACTATTGGGAGGCTGTAAACAGAGTCTCTGGTGTTTCAAATACCAGCTTCCAAACCCAGACAACAAAAGGAATTCAGTCTCCATTTTGGAAGAGGAAGTTGCTGAAAATCTTAGACATGGCTTCAAGACATACTCAGATATGGCAGAGCTCCTGAATGGAGGCATAATATTGTCAGAGATGGTGCCAGGAAAATTTTGCTGAAGATGATTGACAGGGCCTGCCAGAGGTCCAGATTGAATTTAAGAGAAGATATAGAACAAGGGACGTCATTGCTAATGTCAGATAGACCTTGGATCAAAGCAGAGAATACCCGAAAGATGTTTACTTGTGTTTTAACGACCATGCCAAGGACTTTGACTGCGTGGATTATAAGAAACTGGATAACCTTGAGAAGAATGGAAAATCCAGAGCATCTCATCGTGCTCAAGCAGAAACTGCATAAATCAAGAGGCAACTGTGAGAACAGGACAAGGGGACACTGTCTGGTTTAAAACAGGAAGAGTGTGTGATAGGACTGTATCCTCATCCTTTAATTATTTAATCTGCTTGCTGGGAAAATCCCCCCAAAAGCTAACTTATAAGACAAAGAATGAGAGAGAGAAAAAAAGAAGAATGTGGCATCAGGATTGGAGGAAGGCTTATTAGCAACTTGACCTACACAAATGACATCATCACTGTTGAAATCAGGGAGGACGTGAAGCTTTCACTGATGAACATCAAGGATGGAAGACCTCAGTGTAGATTTTGAATCAGTACAGAGAAGGCTAAAATCCTCACACTGGACCAATAGGTAACATCATGAAAAGATGGAGAAAATGTGTCCAGGGTTTTGTCGTTCTTCTATACACACCAATGCTTGTGGAAGAAGCAGATAGGAGATCAAAAGAAGAGTTTCATTGGGTCGATCTGCTGCACAGACACTCCTTCAAGTGTTGGAAAAGTCACATGAGTGCCACTTTGAGGACTCAGGTGAACCTGGCCAAGCCGTGGCATTTTCATTTGCCTCATATGCATCTGCAAGTTGGCAGTTGCATTTAAAAGGCCAAAGAAGAGTTGGTGCATTTTAACTATGATGACTAGGAAGAATATTGAAGATAGCATGGACTGCTAAAAGAATGAACCGATCTTTCTTAGAAGAAGTACGGCCAGCGTGTTCCCTAGAAGCAAAGATTGTAAAATTTTCTCTTAACATACATTGCACATATTGTTGGGAGAGACCAGACTTTGGGAAAGAACATCATTTTGGGGGAAATCAGGGGGCAGGGAAGCTGCGAAAGGCCCTCAAGTAGTTGAATTGACCTCATGGTTGCGTAACAATGAGCTCAGGCAGGCAGCAGAACCATTAGAAGGATGGCATGGGACTGAGCAGTGCTTTGCTCTGTTGCACATGTCGCTGCTGTGGAACAGAACTGAGTGGATGGCCCCTTAGGGCAAGTACACACAGTCACAGTCTTCAAATCTCACAGAGGCGCTTCTCATCCACCTCCAACCTTGCAGTGTCACTGGGAGTCAGCATCCCCTTCATGGCAAGATGGCAATAAGTCTTTGTTTGATTTTGAAAGGAAGAAGAAACATATCCAAAGACAACATCATTCCAAGGAATCACATAATATACAGATACACATTTTTTTCTAAAAAATATCAAACCCGTGTGGTACATATGATTAAGCACTCAGCTATTCATTATAAAGTTGACAGGGTAAACCCATCCAGAGGCTCCACAGTCTGCTTCCTTACAGACTGGATTTAAGAAAACCCACTGGGAAAGGTATGCAATGAGAGGTAATCACTATGATCTACTTGTTAACAACTCAATGTCTCTAGCATCAAGCTCTTAATCTGCTGCATGCTATAATCTATTTATTTTTATCTTTGGTTGGGAGAGGAGGCTTTCCCATTTTTCTTTGAGTTATTTCTTGAGTTGGCCAAGTCAGTATAAGAGTATTAGACAATTAAATGAGGCAAAGTAATCAGTCAGCCCAGATGGCAGTAATTTACCCATTCTGCAGTATCATAGAACTCAACCTGCCCGCCAACATTGCATGGATCTTGGTTCCTCCTGTTGAGGATGTGCAAACCCAGTGATGCAAGCATCCTTGTGTGAGTCAGTTTCTCGCAAGTGAGTGATTGTATCTTCATGCTGAAATCTGAGTCTCTCATGTCACTTCAGCTTGGGAAGTTTATTTGATATTACAGAGTATTTGGTTGCAAGACTGTAGACTGCATTACCATTAATATTCTGCAGACTGCCTTTGTGTTAAAGGCCTGTTCACTTCTCCCTGAAGGACCATCTCTTTGATGTCTCTGTAATATTGAAGAAAGTAACCTCATCTTCACGACATACATTAAACCAGCCTTTCTCACACTTGGGATAAAGACCAGGCTGCCATTGTTGCGGCTTCTTACATGAATGAGTAGGATATGAAATCAGAATTCTTCTATTGACGTGGAATATATTAGTAGTTGCTTTTCCCACTCTATCTAACATATTTGAATCTACTAAGAACCCATTCACTCACTGACTCACCCACTCGCTCACTCACTCACTCAGTCACCCACCCACTCACTCCTTCATTCACTCACTCTCTCACTCTCATCATGTTAATTCCAACTCATAGGACAGCATAAAACTTATAGGATGGCATCGAACGGCTACTATGCACTATGAGCTTCCAAAACTCTAACTCTTTACAGTAGTAGAAAGCCTCGTCTTTCTCCAGCATTGCAACCAGCTGGTGGTTTCCAACTGCTGACCTTGCAGCTAGTAGCCTGTTGAGAAACCACTGTGAAGTTTACTTCCTGGGCTGTCATGCATGGGGAAGTAGAGAGTTCTGAGACCTTGCTGCTTATCCAGACCTAAGCCATGCTCTCTATCTCTCTCTCTCTCTCTCTCTCTCTCTGTGTGTGTGTGTGTGTGTGTCTCTCTCTCTCTTTCTCTCTCTCTCTTTCTCTCACACACACACACACATGCAGTAGTGAAGAATCAAGCACAAGTTTATGAAAGCATAGAGTCACTTCAAAGGAGATGGAGCGTGTCCCTCTCTCCACTTGGGAAAGGAACCTTAAGCATTGTTGTGATCAGACGCACTGTGAGTCCCACTGAAGAGCTGATATTAGGAAATTGTCTTAGGGAACATTCATCCTTTTTACATGACACTTTCAAAGGAGAGTGTGGTGGCACTCTACAAATGGTCAAGCAATGTTATAATTAGCTGTTCAATTTTACCTCAGGTCTCATAAATCATTTCGTGCAGTTTTATGGTGTCTGCTGCTCTGGGTCACTAGGTCTCAGAGTTACCTTTGGTTACAGTCCTGTGACAGAATTTGACTGGAGCCTGGCTTCAAGATGACAGCGTTTCCCTAACCAACTCTCAGAGTCCTTGTCCATGACTTTTACCCAGGGTTCTTTGTTCATCCCCTCAGTGGACAGGGAAGACACCTCTGTGAAACACAGGGAATACCCTGTACACACACACACACACACACACGCGAGATTTTAAGAGAAGCTCTAGTGTAGTTCTCATGCATAGGACTATTAACCACAAGGTTTGCAGTTTGAAACTGTCAGCTGCTCTTTGGAAGAAATCCTAGACCTTCCAATCTTGTTAACAGTTAACTATCCTCATGTGGGGTAGTTGACAGGATGGCAGGGCTTTGTACATCTATAACACTGGGTGTATGCATTTACATGTATATATGTGTGTGTACATATGTATATACAGAAAGAGCATTTGTAAGAGTAGATTGACTATTAATAAAAAGTTATTTGGAGAAGAGTGCTGATCTAGCTTTTGGGGGAAAATATCTGAGGTAAAGTAATTCAAAAGCTATTAGCTATTGCTATTAAAATACAATGGTCAAAGGAATGCCTGCATATTTATTGAAATGTGTAGGTTGTGATAATGGTTAGGAGAAAGAATTGCTCAGAGAAGAGTAAAACTACAAAGATTAAAAGAGCTTTTGGAAAGCAATTCTCACCTCTCTGAGGAAATCAGGGGTGTCTCCCCACGCACAGCCATGGGGACATTATCTCACTTTCAGCCAGCGAAGCCAGGCTATTAACAGGGAGGACTCTTTAGACTGCAACAGCCCTTTTTGGCAAAGGAAAGAAAAGCTAAAATAGAGCACATTCATGGATTGTTTTCATTAAGATTTTAGCTGAGATTGTGCAGCAGGATCTTTCTTGAATCAAGATCAAAGCTTCACTCTCTGTTTCTTTTATCTACTCAGTGGCAAGCGTCATTCCAGAAATTTTATTTCATGCTCAGCAATGACTCCAACATTGCCAGGTGCCACAGAGTTGATTTTCCGCTCATGGGGATCCCGGGTGACTGAGCAGAACTGCCCCCACAGTGTTCCCCACTGCAGACTTCAGAGAAGCAGCGCCTTCTCCACCGCCACTGGGGGGCTTTGAATCAGCAGCCTCCCTACTGCAGTCAAGGACTTCATTCTCGCTCCACCAAAGTCCTTCTGTCTTCCGATCAAGTTACCAGAGAAGACAGACAATTTAGAGTGTGTCAAACTCTGCTTATGCCCATGAAGTGATAACTTTTGTCTTGTCAGGGATTTAATACAACGCAGAGAATGTTCTTTCTTCTTTCTGTTAGGGTGCGGTATTGTGGTCCCTTGGGTGTCACTGTTCTGTTAGGGTGAGGTATTGTGATCTCTTGGGTGTCACTGTGCTGTGGAAAATGGTGCCACTTGTGCTTCAAGCAGTGGCAAGTTCACCCATGGGCAAGAGATTTCAGTGGAACTTCCAGAACAGACTGGGAAATAGGAATCAGCTCTCCACTTTGAATAGTTAGCTACTGAGAATCTTATAAATTGCAGCAAAATCCAAGTGGCAACTCAATGGCAGTGACTTTTTGCTTTTATTTCACTTCTTTTTTTTATTCTTTAATGGTTTTATCTAAATCTTCCAGTTAAAATTTAGGGAATGGGTGAAGATTTCATTGAAGCAGGAAATGAAGACAGATGGTGAACAACTAATAGTTGAAATCCTCTGTTGTAGAAATGTCCCTTATAAATTTAAATCGCCTGATCACTTACCAGATATCTCATTTTATTATAATATGCAATGATGTAGTCTTAGCATCTTGAAAAAATTGAGCTTTTTAAATGCACATTGAACACATTGGTTGCATTTGATGAAATGTTTGATCCCAGAATAGATAGTGCTTTAATGCAGAGTCATTACCCCAATGGAATAGTAGGCTACACAGGTCAGCTCATCATTTGTCACCACCAGGCACTCCACAGAAGATGAAGTTTTCTACTTCCATAGGGAGTTACAGTTTATAACAAACGGCATTTTTATTCACAGCGGCAGTTCTATCCTGTCCTTTCTGGTCACTGTGAGTCAGAATCAATTCAATGGCAATGATGTTTCAAAATATTATTAATAATAATTTAGCCATTAGGAGCTGACATGTTACAGTAAAACATGAAACTAAAGGTCTATTCTACTGGATCACAAAAGCTTGAGGTATTGTAGAGTTTTGATATTTTTCTCATTATCAAGCTATCAAAATGACAAATTTGCAGAAATTGAATGTTTCATCTCTGGTTTGCATATGTCAGTAACTGATGAGCGAAGAACCATTTCCGACTTTTACATGTGAGCAACAGCAACCTCTATGTTTGCTGTGATAACCGGTTCAATAGTGTCTTAAAACTTTAAATATTTTTTTTCTTATCATGACAGAACAGTTTGGTTAACAAATATTTTGAAATATGGTTCCCTGATATCAACTGCAAAATTTATTTCCATGAAGACAATTCTTCAAGTAAAATAGACAGAAGTGACAGCTTCTACTCTGGAGATCAAACTGTACATGCTGCTCAAAGATGCATGAAAATACAGGTTGACATGCATTGAGTTGATATTTTCCAAAGCAGTTATGCAGAACATGCCCTAATGTTAGGCAAACAAGAAGGGTTAATAGGAGACAGTGACTGATTTTGTATATATATAAAAAAGAAAGTCCATCTTACTCTACTTTATGGAATACAGACGTTAAGCTGGTATTTTCAAGTGCAATTAGATAAATACTTGATATTTTAAAAATGTAAACAAACGTAAGCACCATGAACAGCCTCACAACCACCAAATAAATTTTAGCCCATAGTGGGCTAAATAGGCAGGGCAGAATAGAAGACTAACATAGGGTTTCCAAGAGTTTAACTATAGACAAAGACACATTGTTTCTCCCCTTGGAGAGGTGAGTGAGCTTAAATCATTGAACTTTGGTTTGCACAAGATTGGTTTACCAGGCCTGCAGGGATGAGTGTGGAAGAGGGACCCATGGAGGCTGGTACATCATGTTCTAAGCAAACTATACAGAGCTCCATGGCTGGGATTGGTGAAGGACTAGGCAACCCGAGGTCATCAAGTGTGACTTCTCCCCTGATTAAGAGACCAGGAGAGGCTAGCACGGGCCCAGGGAGCATGCGGGTTGAGAAGTCTCTCTGCTCCCAGCTCCTTAAAGCAGCTCGAGGGTGGACCCTGAAAAAGACCCTGAGCCCTGAGGATGCCCGTGTTGGCTCCCACGCAGGTTTCTCCCACCTAATGATCCAGAGAGCTCCCCCTCTCCCTTACACTCCTAAATGAATTAGGCTATCAACCCTCCTTTCCTCCCCACCCCACAGTCTAGCCCAAGACCACTTTAAGCATTGTCTGTGGAAGCTGTTCTGGCTCCATTTCAAGATTCATCTCTGAAATTCCTTCCAGATCCACCTCACTTCATCGGAATAATTCTTTCTGGGTTGGCACTTCTGCAGATACATGTGGAGTTCCCCTAAGACTCCTGCTCCGAGTCAATCCTGACATTCAACTCTGGAGCAGTCTCCAGGGAGAGATCCAGAATTGCTTGTGGCATGTGCTCTTTGTACATCTTCTCCCAGATCCACCGCAGAATCACATTGAGACATGTCTCGGAAGGTCATTCCAGAACCACTTGGTTTCATGCCAATCCCAAACATTTAAAGCCTAGTTGGAGAATCAGTTTGGCATCACGATTAAGGACAACTTGAAGCTTTACATGCGGAACTCAGAACCAGCCCAGAGTGATAGTTATCTGTGGTTTGCACTCCAGTTACACATCAAAATTCTTCTCAGGAACCCATGAAAAAACACATGAAGTGTCACCTGTGGAGTCAGCCTCGCATCCATATCAAACATCAGTTCTGAAATTCACTTTAAATCACTATCCACCCTCTATGCAGGAAGACACTGAAGATCAGACATTGTGTCTTGCCTTCAGAATCCCATTTTCTACTCCAGAATCCTCTTACTGGCATTTTCATCCCCTATTGTAGAGGAAATTTCTCTTTTTCAAAATTTTGATTTGAGGGCTGAGACCCGGTGGCGTAGTGGTTGTGCGCGGGACTGCGGCCCACTGGGATGGAGGTTCGATTCCAGCAGCGGCTACACAGGGGCAAAGACTGGGCCTCCTACTCCCACCACCAGAAGGCAGTGATGTCCAAAAAAAAAAAAATTTTTTTTTGATTTGGTAATTTTTTCTTGTTCAACATTTCCTTGCTGATTTACATTATTTTAAATGTTAGGTTTAACACAAAATAAAACTTCACTTTATTTCTTTATGGACTTAACTATTTTGGACTTTTGGGCTTAAAATATCATGCAGTGTATCACTGTTGGTCTTAATATGTTTGGGGTTCACTCCAGGTGTCCCAAGTGTCAGTGAATTGACATAGTGGCAGTAACAAAGTACAACACTGCCCAGCCTAGTGACAACCTCACAATATGTTTGAGCAGATTTTTGTAGCCACGGTATCAATCCATATCTTCAAGTATTTTTCTCCTTTGAGTACAATTATGGAGCTCTGCTCATCAGTCTCCTTGTTGAGGAATTAAAAACTGTGTCATCAAAAAAATCATATTTACTTTTTTTTCCTCCCATAGAGTATACATGAAAAAAAAATGTAGTCATGCACATGCTTAGTTGGAGAAGGGAAATATTTTTAAGTCTCTTAAAGAATTTCAAATGCTCTGATCCTGTGATTTTTTTTGGCATCACTGCCCCCTGGTGGGAATGGGAGGCTCAGCCTTGCTCCTGGAGAGCTGCTGCTGAATTTGAACCACCAACTCTGTGGGCTGCAGTCCTCCACACAACCACTGCACCACCGGAGCTCAGCCAATCCTGTGATACTTGAGGGCAATTTTTCTACAGTAAACAATCTGTAGGTGGCACTTGGTTAAATTCTCAATGACTGAATGTTGGTGGCCAAAACCCACCAGAGTTATTAAGATCAATGCCTGAAAGATATTCTCCTTGAAAGCTCTGGAGAACATTTTATTCTCTGTGACACATGGAGCTTCCTTAAGTCCCACTCAAAGGCTCGCGTTGTTCGGTGGCATAAGCTGGTCCTGACCCCCAGAGACACTGCCACAATGAAGCAGAACACCGCCAGTTCTTATGCCACCCTCAATGTTTATATGCTTGAGCCCATGGTGCAGTCATTGTTTCAATCCATCTTGTTGAGGGCTTCCCCTCTCTGTTTCCCAAGCATGAAATCCTTCTCCAGAAAGTTGTCTCTCCTGACAATGCATCCAATGTATATTAGGAGAAGTTTCCATTCTTCCTTCTTAGGATCATTCTGCTGGTACTTCTTCCTAGATAGAGAGATTTGTTTGTTTGTTTGGGGCACTTCTTGGTAATTTGATAAAGTATTCTTTATCAAATGTATTAATTCTTTTTCAGTCCTCCTTATGCAATGTCTAATTTCATATGCATATAAAGAAACTATAAATACTATGGCTTGTGCCAGGTCCACCTAAGTTCTCAAAGTAACATCCTTGCTTAGCAACACTATAAAGAGGTCTCGCACAGCAGAATTTTCCAATGTAACATGATCTTTGACACTTGACTGGTGCTTCCAAAGTCTTTGATGTGGATCCAAGCAAGACTAATTACTTGATAACTTAAAAATATTTTCTCCATTTATTATGGTCCAGTTGTGAGGATTTAGGTCTTTTCCCCACCAAATTATAACCCATACTGAAGGCTGCTATACCTGATCTTCATCAGCAAATATGTCAAGTGCTCCTCACTATTGACAAGCGAGGCTGTGTCATCTGTGTATGGCAGGTTCTTAGTAAGTCTTCCGCCAATCCTAATGCCACCTTCTTCTTTATATTATGCACCTTATCTGGTTATTTTCTCAGCATACAGATTGGATAAGTATTGTGAGTGGGTACAACCCTGTTGCACATGTGCTATGATTTTAAATCAGGCACTCATCCCTTGTTTTGCTTGCACAACTACCCCTTGATCCATATAAAAGTTCCACATGAGAACAATAAAGTGTCCCAGAATTCACTTTCTTCTCATAGTTTGTCATAATCCACATAGTTGATTGACTTATACCACAAGTAAATATCTTTCTGGTCTTCTCTTTTTTGAGTCAATATTCATCTGATACCAGAAACAGTGTTCTTTGATCCTATTCCTCTTTGAATCTGGTCTGAATTTCAGCTAGTAAGATATCAATGTACTGCTGCAACTCTAGTCTAATGTTCTTCAGGAAATTTTTACTTGTGTGTAATATTAATAGTCTTGTCCTATTAATTGAGCAACTTTTTGGGTAACCTTTCTCTGTAATGGGTCCAAATATGGATTTCTCTCAGTCAGGTGACCAAGTAGTTGCCTTCCAAATTCCCTTATGTAGACAACTGAGTGCTTCCAGTGCTTCTAAAGACTAGTATTCCATCAATTCCTGTGCTCTTGTTTTTGACAGCTGCTTTCAATGAAGTTTGAACTTCTTTTTTCAGTATCATTGATTTTTGCTCTTGTGCTGCCTCCTGAACTTGTAGAATATAAACCAGTTCTTTTTACATACAACGACTCTGTGTATTCACTACATTTTCTTTGAGTGCTTCTTTCATTATTCAATATGTTGCCCATAGGATCATCCAATATTACATTTCAGGACTTGAATTTTTTCTTGGGCTCTATAAGTTTGTTATGCTGAGGGTATTCATCTTTTCATTTTCTAATCTAGGGTTATGTGCATCTTATTGCAATATTTTGCTTTGTCTTTTCTAGCTGCCCTTTGAAATTTTCTCTTCAGCCCCTTTATCATTTCTGCTTTGTGTGTTAGCTACTCTTCAGTTAAGAGCAAGTGTCGGAGCCTCTTCTGACATCCACTTTGATCTTTTCTTGTCCTGTTAGTGACTTTAAACAAGTCTTTTCATGAATGACGTTCTTGCTCTCTCTTCACAGTTCATTAGTTCTTCTGTCATTAGTGTTCAATGCAATATAGCTGTTCTTGAGAAGTTCTCAAAATCCAGGTGGGATATAATCAAGATGATATTCTGGCTAGAGTGCACTTATGTTAATTTTCTTGAGGTTCAACTTGAACATACATGTGATCACTTTCTCCCACAGTGAGCAACCCACTCAGTTCTAGCTGCTGATGTTAGGCTTCTCCGTTGTCTACTTCAATAGATGGAGTCAATTTTTTTCCTGCATCTTCCAGCTGGAGAAATCATGTTTATTATCGCCATTTGTGTTGTTGAACAGAGGTATTTGCTTTCAACAAGTCATTGGTCTTGCAGAATTCCATCATGAAATCTCTAGATTCATTTCTATCATCATTCCCCAAATAATTCCCCTTTCTCTATGTTTCCAACTTGGACATTTCAATCACCCACAATTATCAATTCATCTTGATTGTGTAGCTGATCAATTTCCAACAAAAATCTTTGGTAGAATTCTTCAATTTTCCCATAACTAGATTTTGTTGTTGCTCTATAAATGGAATAATAGTTGTATTGATTAGTTTTTGTGGAAAATAGATAGATGTCATACTATCACAGACAGTTCTGTACTTCAAGATTGATTTATAAGTATCCTTTTTGAGACAGACTACTAGAAGGACAAACACATGTGCTTCGAAATTCAGCCACAATGTTCCTCAGAAGAAAGAATGATGAGACTTCATTTCGGATGCTTTGCATATATTGTCACAAAAGATCAGTCTCTGGAAAGGACAACATACTTGCTTTATTCTGTTTTAAAATATATATTGGTTCATCTTGATATAAAAAGTGCTGTGTTATTCTTAGAGCATTTAGACAATCTTACCAGATGAAGATTATAGCATTATTTTTACTGGGTTTACATTATTCAATAACACATAAAACATATTCTTCTGGAATTTTGCATTGATTATTATTATTATTTTAATTATGATACTTAAATAGTGTGTACATTGCTGTTTACTTTTGTTCCAATAAGAGAAAGTGTTTTATATATATAACTAGGTGCCCAAAGTTGGAAGGGTTATTTACCAGGATACTTTTCAAATGTGATGTGGATATTTATATCCCCCACGGGAGTAAAGCAATTCACTTTTTGTTGACTTATTCCAGAATTGGCAGGAAGGAATTTCTGTACAAAGTCTTATAAAATGTTATTTGTAGGCCAATTTGCTCATGCTATTTAAATCCCCTAAATCATTTTTCAATTAGATTTACTTCATCAATCACCTCTGGAAGTTGTATATCAAAATCACCCATTATGATTGTGATTTTATAACCTCATTTTGCAGCTTTATAGTTTCCTTTATGTATTACACTATGATTATCTTTGGTTCATTAAGATTTATTACAGATCTAAATTTTTCAGGGTGTCTAAATTTTCTTAGTAAAACCATCCCTGTTTTTTTTTTTTGAAAGGGTACCTATTCATTTCAGTCTCTTGGATGCTGTGCTGTCAATCTCACATATTTATTGGCATTTCAAAAACAGACTCATTGCCATCCAGTTGTTTTCCATTCTCAGTGACCCCAAGTGACAGGGCAGAAGCACCCCTGTGGGTTTCTGGAGTTGTAAGTCTTTATTTTTTATTTATATATTTTTCGTGGGCATCACTGCTTCTGGTGGTCATGGACGCTATCCAGTACCGCTCCTGAGAGCTGCCGCTGGATTTGAACTGCCAAGCCCGCGGCCTGCAGTTCCGCACTCAACCACTTAGGCCACTGGGGCTCAGCCGAAGTTATAAGTCTTTATGGAATTATGGGAGTGGACATCCTCATCTTTCTCCTGAGAACTAGCTGATGGTTTCAGAATGATGACCTGGAGACTGGCATCCTGGTGCATAATCACTTCTGATAAATTTGTCCCCTTTTTGTCTTTTCTACGTTTACCAGTGAGTTTATATCAGCTTCTTATTGCTGCTGTTTGTGCTGCACAAGGCCCCTTGAATGGATTGAAAATCAAGGACATAACTTAGAAGACTTAGGTTCACTTGAGTTAAGCATGATATTTTCAAATGTGCTATATGTGTTTGAGAGTTGGGCACTGAATAAGCCTGACCCAGAATTGATGCATTTGAATTATGCAGCTAGTGATGGATATTGAAAGTATTATAGCCTTCTAAAGGAACAAACAAATCTGTCTAAAAAGAAATACAGCCAAGATGTGCCTTAGAGCAAGGGAAACTTTGTCTCAAGAACTTTGGACATGTCCGAAGGGACGAGTTCCAGAAAAGCAACACTAAGCTTGGTCAAGTGTGAGGGCAAAGAAAAAGAGCAAGGCCTTCAACAAGAAGTAGTGGCACAATGGCCACTCCAATGGGCTCAAAGATCTGATCAATTGTGAGAATGGTGCAGGACTAGAAGCTGTCTTGTTCTGCTGTCCATAGCACCATTAAGACTTGGAACTCCCTCAACTAAACCTAACAACTACAGTTTGGCTACTGTAACAACATACCACAAGAACAAAAAAAAAATGTCTCACAAGTATGGAACCTTGAGGGCTGAGCCCCGGTGGCGTAGTGGTTGTGCGCGGGACTGCGGCCCACTGGGACGGAGGTTCAATTCCAGCAGTGGGGCTGGGCCTCCTACTCCCACCACCGGAGAGCAGTGATGCCCAAAAAACTTAAAAAAAAAAAGTATGGAACCTTGAAATCTCAATCATAAGGCTGGCTAAACTATTCTCCTTCCAATGTGTCTAGAGGAAGATACTTGCACAACTCTCACAGATAATGGCAGCCCCGGACGTTCTTTGTCTGTAGGCTTATTTTTATATGATGGCCAAAACTTTGTCTATTTGTGCCTTTTCCTGTTTATCAGGTTGCATTAGGATACTGACTATGATAGTATAACCTCATGTTCATTGATAATATCTTAAAATCACCTTACAACAAACAAGCTCAGGTTCATAGCATTCGGGAGTTAAGATATACATATCTTTGAGGATGAAAGATTCAATTAATATCAGAATAACGGAGTGGATGTGATCTTTCTGTAAAACATTTTGAATTTTTGCCATGTCTACTGCTTTAGCTAAAATTGGTCAAGTTCAAGTTATTTTATCACCAGGTGATAATTTCACTTACAGTGCTAATTATTTTGCCTAGTGTATTTAAAGTAATATACAAAATAATTGCCCATATACACCTGTTGCTACCTGTTGTTTAAACTTCTTTTATCAGCACTTATTATGTACTGTCATCCTGTGCTTGTCACAAAACTGCGACTTGTAATCCTTTATTCACATTTATCCTCAGATAATATGAATATTTAATTTGTTTTGATGTCCATTCCTATTATAGTAACAAGTCTGAGAAACTTCAGAATTATATGTATTATCCCACTAAAGCAGAGGGAAGGGGGAGGGTAGAAAGGGGGAACCAATTATAAGGATCAGGATCTGTATATAACCTCTTCCCTGGGGTGTGGGCCACAGGGAAGTGTGTGAAGAAGGAAAATATCAGATAGTGCAAGATCTGATAGAATAATAATAACATAAACTATCAAGAGTTTATGAGAGAGGGGGAATGGGGAGGAAGGAGAAAATGAGGAGCTGATGCCAAGGGTTTAAAAAGAAAGCAGATATTTTGAGAATGATGAGGGCAACAAATTTACAAAAGTGGTTGACGTACAATGGATAGATGTATAGATGTGATGAATAGTATGAATCCCCAATAAGACACTTAAAAAAGAAAAGTTCAGCCAATTTGATCCTTAGATGTGAAAATGGTTGTTTTGTCTCACTTAGTTTGAACATCTTATAGAGAAAGACCAACCCCTGGAGAAAGAGATTATATGGTAAAGGGCTTTGGGGGGGTGGGGAGAAGAATATTGACATAAGGCTGCAGCAACAGGCTCAAACCTAAGAATGATTGTGTATATAGCACAAGCTTGGGCAGTTCTTCACTAAACTATTCATGGAGAACATTCACAGTGGAGCTGATTCAATGACAATGAAACAAAATAAAAATGCTTTAGGCTACATCTTACATTCTTCTGACCTCAGAAGTGGTGTTGTTAAGATTCGAATCAAACAAACATAACATGGATTCAAGAACAAAGAAAGTGGGAGTTACGAAAAAGACACTTGCTGTTTTGGGTTCTGTTGAGTTGACTTACATTTAGATTTGGCATGTAGTCAAGAGGAAATAGTCCCTTGAGAAAGACATCATGTTTGGCACTTTATAGAGTCAACAAAAAAGTAGGAGACTTTCAATAAGACAGACTGAGATGGTGACTCCAAGAATGATCCAAAGAGGTTGGAACATAGCAACACAGGTGAGAACATAGCAACACAGGTGAGAAGATAGCAACAGGTAGCAGTTTGTTCTGCTGTGCACAGAGTCACTCTGAGTCATAATTGATTGTTGACAGATAATATTCAGCTATAACATCTAAAAGAGTCTCGTGGTACTCCTACTTCATTGTGGTTTTAATTCTTTAACGTTGGTTCACTTTTCAAATATATTACTTGGATGACATTCTTATATCGTCCCAAATAAACATACAACATCATCATCACTGACCTCATTGTAATCAATAATTTTTAAATATTTTCTTTTTGTCCCAATTTTCTGTATATTTCACAGATTTTAATGAAAACACTATAGTTTCTATTTGTATATTCTAAGATTTCTTGGTAATTCAATGACCCTTTTTGTCTCTGTTTCCTAGTCTTGATGTTCCTTATATATAAATTAAAAATCCCTTTTCATTTTAATTTGCACTTTTAATTAATTAATTTTTTTATTCCTACTCCTTCTTCTTAAGAGTTTCACCAGATTTAAAATGGTACTTTTAATCAATATCTGATTTCTCTGCAGAGATATATTTCTGCTTAACAGGTAGAGTTAGATGTGGAATTCTCTCAAATTAAAAATTGCAAAACCAGAATATTTATTTACACTGCTCTAACCGAACCTCTTCTTGTGCTCCAGCTTCAGTAAATAAATGATACCGCCATCTACTTTGTTGCTATGGTAAAAAACTTAGGTTTCATTGCCCTGTCTTTTTTATACATTGAGCTTCTCTGTGGAGATAATAGAAATTAAAACTAAGTGAATTACATTGTTATTCTTGAATTTAATATGGGAAGCATGGATGGTTGAAGGAAAGTATTAATCAGTAGAATTTAGATATAAAATGATTAAAAGCAACAAATAAAAATAAAAACAAATAAAAATGACCCTACCGGTATGCTAGGGTCAATCCAAGCCAATGATACAACTGTCACCTTTTTAAAAAGAAAACAACTTTTGAATAAACAGATGATTGTTAGTGAGAGAGAGATTCAAAAGAAAGAATGATTTGATTAAAGCAGAAGAAACATGAATGAATCATGGGAAATCTGTAAATAGCAATCTATTTCAGTAAGAAAGGAAAAGTCAGAGAAAATTGACAGCAATAGAGCTAGATAAAAGGAGAGAGGTCATGAAAAGACAGGACAGAGAGGGGATGGGGGTGGGGGGGTGGAGAGAAAGAGAGACGTATTTTACCCAAAATAGTCTCAATAAGAATATTTGTTTCTAGTGTAAGATTAGCTTTATTTATTTCTCATGGACAGAAGATAGCAATTAATGCCCAATTATCCTCAAAGTAACACCGATGCAATGTGCAACCAGTATGCTGAATTGATGAAACACATTTGCTAACATGCACTCTCTCAGTTAATTTAATTTGCAGTACTATTTCATATTATCACTTTGAATGTATTATGCATTAGTGCTTGATAGTACTTAATAATTTTAGATATCTAACAGTGCTTAATAATTAGATATATTACATTTAGAATTAGCCATAATTTTAAATTTACTAATATATAATTATGTAACTGCATTTAAAAATCAATTGAAGCACAGATGAACTAGTATAGATTTTTCATTTTATAACTCCTAAATAAAATCAAACTAATATCAAACTTGCAATAAAATAACCTGTTTAAAATTTAAAAATTACACCAAATAGTTTTTGTGTCTCTTTTTGTCCTTTGTGTGTGTCAATATTCAAGTTCGTATGTGTTATTAATAGGCTATACCTTGAGTGAATTTAGACAGGAACAAAGGATATTTGGGTCAATTTTTTGGCATATACATAGCTGAAATATTTAGAATCAAACATTTCTCAAAATTCCTCTGTAACCATTCTCCTATTAATGATTTCTCCTAAAGATGATTTTTTTCTTTTGTTTGTTCGTTGTTTTTTGTTTGTTTGTTTGTTTTGGTCATCACTCTCCTCTGGTGGGAGTGGGAGACCCAGCCTTGCTCCTGGAGAGCTACTTTTGGATTTGAACTGCCAAGCCTGTGGGCCACAATCCCACCCTCAACCACAACACCACCAGGGCTCAGCCCAAGATGATTCTTAAAGGTTAATATGTCTGTGAATACCAGTGTATTTAAAGAATGCATGTAAATAAGCATTGTTATTGTGCATGTTTTTCCTAAGAATATATGATAAAAATATTTTTACAATATGCTCAATTAACTCTACATTATGAATTTATCCACAACTTGTCTGTTATCAGATTTTAATTGAAGGCAGTGAATGCCAGAGAAATGTTTACTAGTGTTTTATTGACTATGCAAAGACATTTGAATTTAATCATAACTCCTAAAAAGTGGATATTATTGTGAAAGAGGGGAATTCCAGAGCATGTAATAGTGCTTGTACATAGACCAAGAGGCAGTTGTTTGAACAGAATGAGGTGATATTAAACAAAAAACAACCGTATTGTCATCTAATCAGTTCATCTACTCAGAGTGACCATAGAACAGGGTAGAACTACCCTGTGTGCTCTACCTAGGACTCTTTATAAGAGTAGAGATCCCTTTTTTCTCTGCAAAATAGTGATGATTTTGAACTGCTGGCCTTGTGGTCAGCACCCCAATGCAAATGCACTAAACCATCACAGCTCTGAGAGAATATTAATGGTTCAAAACCAGGAAATACATCCTCCAGAGTTACATCATTTAACCATGATTTTGAGTCTGCTGCACAGCACTTCTTCAGCTTGCTAAAAAGAGATGATGTAGCTTTGCAGACTAAGATGTACTTGACTCAGGCTATGGTATTTTTATTTCCCTCCCCTGCCTGCAAAATAGGAGCCTGGGTGGCAGAGTGGAATTCAAACTACAAGTTTGGTTGTTCAAACCCACCAGTCACCCTGTGGGAGAAAGATGAGGCTTTCTACTCCTGTAGAATTTACAGCTTTGGAAACCCAAAGTGGTAGTTCTCTTCTGTCCCATACAGTTACTGTGAGTCATAATTAAACCAAAGACAGTGATTCTTTTTGAGATGCATGGAAAAGATAAAGAAGGATTATTGAAAAAGAACTAATGCATTTCAATTGATGTGTTTGCAATACATTACTGACTACATCGTGGACTAGGAGAAGAATGCATGCTTCTGTCTCAGAAGTGCACCAAGAACTCTCCTTAGAAAACAAGAGTTGCCTAGAATTCCCTCGATCTGGGGGAGAAGCTGCATGTCATCGGTGCCATTGGTGTCTGTTTTTCTTTTAGGATTTATATGTACAATAATCCAGGTTTACTCACAGAGACACAAGTCTGGGACATTCTGAAGAAAAGTATATTACTGTCCTTTTTATTTTACCTTCATAGAGACAAACCAGAAGTGAAGTAATTGTGGATAATTAATGTTTATGACAAACCTAATGAAAAATCTAGTCCATCTAGTCAACTCTCACTCCCAATGACCCTTTAATACAGAGTAGAATGGGTTCTGTGACTTTGCTAAGATATTTAATTCTTTTTTGGGGGGGGGGGTGGAATCACTGCTCTCTGGTGGTGGGAGTAGGAGGCCTAGCCCCACTGCTGGAATTGAACCTCCATCCCAGTGGGCTGCAGTCCCGCGCACACCACTACGCCACCAGGGCTCAGCCCTGATATTTAATTCTTTAGTATAGTAGAAAGCCTTGACTTTTGCCTGAGGAGTGGGCAGTGATTTTGAACTGTTGACCTTGTCATTTACAAACTCACCACACTGTGCCACCTGGGATCCCTGCAATCCTCACTAAATATGCAATTCTTACATATTTTGTGCTAATTTAATTTTGTGATCCTTTAAGTTTTTTTACTTTTCAAGTTTTAATTTTTGTTATAGTTAAGGAAAAGGGGAGAAATGTTGCAATTCCTTTAAAAATGTAAATAAGCTGTACTTCTAAAATGAATATATTAATATATAAAATAGCATGAATGTTCATGACTAAGTCCTAAATAAAATTCCATTCAAAACCAAAGCAAATAATATGAAATCAAAAACTAAGCAAACCACGAGTTGTATAATTAAAAGAGAGATAAATGACACATTGATAAATACATGTTTGTCACATTTATTTTACATAGAAAAATGGAAAATGTAATTTACTATATTTGTTGATGGTGTTGTGTTCCCCTAAAATATATGTTATAAATGCCAACACCTAGACATGTCATTCTAATGTCTAAATATGTAAACCCTGATGCAGAGACATGAAGACTCCCAATGAGATAGATTTAAAGTGTCTGAAATGATGCCTCAAGAATAGAAACAATTATGAGAATGGGGTATAATCAATCATTTTTTTTCTTTCTATTGTTCATAGAATTGCTTTGGGTCTTAACCAACCAGATTGCACCTTACAGCAATAGCAGACATGTTGCTACAGTTGCATTTGGGATAGGGTTCTTTGCTATGCACATTCAGTGGTATTAGTATAGCATGTGACCTAAGGCAATCATTTTAAGATCCAAAGAAACCAAAGAAGTAAGTAATCATGGAGAAGATAGGTACCTACTGTGTTGATGAATACTACCAAGGAGTCATTGTAGATAAATTGTAGAGACAAGGACTTTCTCTATGGCTTACAGACAAAAAATTCTACCCAAACCTAATTAATTTCAAGAAACAAAATATATTTGGGTTAAAACTCTCACTTGTGGCATTTTTCAGTTGTAGTAAGTAAGAAAGAGAGCATTTGCTATCAAGAATTGTGGATGCCATTCAATGAAGTATCTAAAATATGGAGGAGGTTTTGGGATTGGGTTAAGGCTGCAAGAGACTTCATGTTTTAATAATAACAGCCTAGATTGCCTTAAAGGGATTGTTTGTAGAATAATGGACATACAAATATCTTTCTGCAGATAAGAGCTGAGGAGGAAGTGTGGGAAAAGTTTCTATCTTCACAGAAAATAGAAATGTTTTGAAATGTGATACTAGTGAGTTTTTAAATGAAAATGACATGCACATGATAGGACAACAGAAGGAAGGCAATGCTTTTTATGCAGTGGGAAATGACTGTTCTAAAAGAGTTTCAAATTCTTTTTGGAAGGTCAAACATGTAAATGATGAGCTTGTATATCTTATTGAGAATAATTCTAAGCAAAAATTTAAAGGGACTCTTTGAACTCTCCTTGTTCCTTATAGAAACATGTGAGAGGAAAGATATGGACCTGAAAATGTAATGTGCAAAATAAGAACAACATTTAAGCTTTTGTGTTGTTCTTGCTAATGTCACATGCCCTTAGAAGTTTCAGCAAGTACAGAACTCTCTGTATTAAAGATGTACAAACTCTCTGATTAAAGATATACAGAACTCTCTGATTAAAGATGTTAAGTATGTGACTGATGGCTCTAAACTTAAAACTCATCCTCTTAGGTCAAAGGCAACAGAGGAAAACACAGCAATAGTAACAGTAAAACTGAAACAAAAGTAATGTGCTTCTCTTGCAGTTACAGACATAAAGTTGACCAAATGAACTACATTAATTGTCCTCCATGAAAAAAAATGAGGCCCATCCCTGCAACCACCATGAAAGAGCATGCAGGGCTGACTGGTTCCGAAGGATCCATCAATGCCCAGTAGAGCTCATAGGATGGGGACAAGGCCTTCTTCATTTCAAACAGTGAAATCCCCACCATCTTGGTTAACCACTTTGCATCAGGCTAGGGCTGTTACCCAAAGTTTAGGACACAGGGTTGCCATGCCTTCAAGTCTTGAGGGCCCCCAAGCAGTTCTCTTGTAGAGCAATTCAGGTTATCCGGCCACAGACAGCAGATAGCAAGACAGGTCACCTGTAATACTTTGTAACCTGTTAACTTTCCTAATAAACCCACATTATTATACGTATTGTCTGTGAGTTCCATTTGACCATTTCAGTGAATTCTCAAACCCAGTGGATGAATTTGACCACATGTAACAAACTCAAGCATCATTGTAGGTTTGATTAAATGAAAAGGGCATATTTTCTCAAGAAATCAAAGTCTCAGAGTAAATCTTTCAAGGTTGATACAGGTTTTCAAGAAATAATTGAAGGCTCAAGCAGCTAGCTTTTCTCTGTGTCATATATTTTTACCAGGAACAGTATTGCATCTGAGAAAAATAATAATGGAAATATTTATTTACATTTCCTTGTCCAGAAGCATGCCATGTGTCCACTGCTGTCTTCAAAGACTTAGGAACATGAGTTTCTAGTACATACACAGCTACAACAGACATAATCAGAATTTTTCACCATGAAAATAAGAATGGGATATCTTTTTAGAAACTTTAAGTTTCCATCACACTTGTTAGCAAGAATATATTCCCAACTGAACTACTTATCCTCCACCAAACATTAAAGAAAGCATGACTTTAAGTAGTAAAATCTCTGCCGTATGTTACTACCTGGTGAAAGGAGGGAACATCATAAAACTTTTTAAGAAATTCAAAAGACTTTTGGAGCATGAGGGAAACTGTGAATTTATGTAGCGCTAGGTCTACAACTAGCCAGTAAGATAGTCAGACAAACATATGTTTCAGGAGAGAAAAAGTGTGATGAATCAGAAGTTCAAAAACTAAATAAAACAAAACAAAATGAAACTAGGAAATGGCATAGACATGGCCAGAGAGCAGAGAAAAGCACCCAGATATCCACAGGGAGAGAGGGAGAGAAGAAACAGGATTTAAAGCTTTAATCTGAAACAAAATAGTAAGCAGTTGTGTATTCCATAATTTATTTTCCTGTGAATATCCTCATCTACACTATTAGTTGAACAAATTGAGATCGTTTTCTCCAATCAATTTATAAATAAATTTATAAATAAATAGGGTTCCAACAGTATGTATTTTTGTGCTTGCTTTTATTTTTAATAATATTAAATAAAATGAAATGATACAATATTCAAGATGATTGACTTTCACACATCAAGGAGTATAAAGATGTCACAGAAAAAAGAATAAGATCAGTGTGCGGTGGACCTTATGTTGTCTTAAGGTCAGTATGAGATAGAACTTTATAGACATTGTTAACAAATTCTTTAATATTCTGTATGGAAAGTCATTTTCTACCAGAATACTGAGAATCTATTTATTTACTCATTGAAGTATTTTGTGACTTTACTTTTAAAATAAGTATCTATTCATAGCTTGCCTTACTTATCTATGTGAATTTTAAGAGGTGATACTTCATAATTATGTTTGTGATGCATCATACAGAGTAGAAGCATTGCAGAGATTTATTCTTCCAAAAATAATTGATGTGCATTCAAGCATTATAAGAAGTACTAAATGGTCAGGAACCAAGGCTACTGAAGAAGTCCAAATTGCACTGCAGGCAATAATGAAATGCAAAGATCCAGGGACTGACAACATACAATTTGAAATATTTCAACAGACTGATACAACACTGGGCCCACTCTGCCAATAATTTGGAAGACAGCTACTAGGCCAATCGATTGAAAGATATCCATATTTGTGTGCATTACAAAGGTGACCCAACGGAATGTGAGCATTAGGCAGCATTTCTATGTGATATTAATCATATAGAAATAAATTTTTCTGAAGATAACTCAAAACAATTGTAACATAACATGGACATAGAAGATGCCAGACATTCTGTATTCTGAAGAGGTGGTGTACTGTGAGATGTACTTGGTAATGTCAGGTGCATCTTGGTTGAAAGGAGAGAATACCAAAAAGGTATTTACTGATACCTAATAATGCAAAGTTGTTTGCCTGTGTGAATATTAGAAGATGAAGGATAATATTGGCAAGAATGATACCTCCTGCTGAACCCATAGCCCAGGAGAGAATTGTTTAAACAGAACAAGAGGATAGTGGGTAATTTAAAATCAGAAGTGGTGTGCTTCAGACTGGGTACATCAATCATAGTTATTCAATCTGTATGCTGAGCCAATCGCCTAAGAATCATCTGGATGGTATGATGAAGAGTGCATCATGAAGATTTGTTGAAACTTCTTTAAAGACCTTTGTTATGCAAGTGATAATTGAAGTACTTACTGATGAATATCAAAGACTTACATCACAATCTTAAAAATTTTTTTAGAACTGGACCAATAGACAGCATGATAAATGGAGAGAAGTTTGAAGTTATCAAGGATTCTATTTGGATCTGCAATAAACTCTTGTGGAAGCAGTTATAAATAATTCAAATGTATTATATTAGGGAAATATGATACACAACACTTATTTAAAAGTGCTAAAGGGACAAGAAATCAAGTATGCCAGACCCAAATCATGGTATGTTCAATTGACTTGGTCTTCCAAGTTTGGGAAGCATGGAAAAGCTTGAAAGAAGCTGAGCCCTGGTGGTGCAGTGGTAGTGTGCGGGACTGCGGCCCACAGGGTTGATGGTTCAAATCCACCAGTCGCTCTCCAGGAGCAAGGCTGGGCTTCCTGCTTCCACCAGGGCAGTGATACAGCGAAAAAAGAAAAAGAAAAAGAAAGATGCAGGTTCAAAAAAAAACTAGAAAGAATAGATGCATTTGATTTATAGGGCTGACAAAGAATTCTGAAAGTTCCTTAGACTCTGAGAAGAACAAACCAATCTGACGTGTAACAAGTATGGGGAAATAGTCCCTAGAAAGGAGGGACTTCATTTCAGAAGTGAGACTTCATTTCAAGTACTTGAGACATGTCATCAGGAGGAACCAGTCCATGAATAAAGATAGAATTCTGTAAAATAGGGCAATAAAGGAGAAGTATTTCCATGAGCTGAATTGACACCGTAGCTTCAACAATGAAGGCAAACATAATAATTAGGAGGACATCTCATAGTCAAGCAATGCTGTGTTCAGTTGTTCACTGTGTGGCTTTGCATTGTCCAACTCTAGAGACCACAGCCCAAACAGCAGAGCTGCTCTCTTTATCTGGCAAATAGACCTACGATTCTGGTGGATCTTGGCTGAGAACAGAAAATACCAGAAAAATTTTTACATGTGCTATGTTGAACAAAGTGATGGGATTTTACTATATGTGTATTATAATGAATCATGGAAAGCATTGCAATTAATGAGAATCCCGGAAAACTTAATTCTTTCTATGTAGAACATGCATGCAGATAAAAAATGAATCATTTGGACAGAATAAAGAGATAATATGCAGTTTATAATCAAGAACATTGTGAGCCAGAGTTGTAATCTTTAACTATATCGACCTCATCTTTGTGCTGAGCAAATGATCCAAGAATTTAGACTTTATGAAGAAAATATGGCATCAGGAACAAAGAAAGACCGATGCGTATTCGTACCATACTTACCATCAGATGACTCCATCTGAACCACTTTTAAATTCAAGGGCAGGTGTGATTTTGCTGTTTTCTATTCACCTGCTGACTCCTCAACACAGTGTGATCACCTGTTCTAAGCAGCTTTATTTGGGCCTGATGTGAAGTGATTGATGGGCTTCTGTTGCGTATGAAAAAGGGAGCGCAGCTTCCTTCTTCCCTCATTGTTATGTGTTAACTGGTGTTAGTGTGTTGGTCCTTCTTAGGGACTAATGAGGGAGCAAAGCTGCAGGGAACATTTGCACATCTCCTCCAGTCTCCAGCCTTCCCCTGCTCTGGAATGAAACAGGCAATCACAGGGTGGGACTGTGCTAACAATGGGAGAGTTGGGTATGCACAACCTTTGATGGGAGTACCTGCTACAGCTCCTTCACCTTCCCTCTCCCAGGGCAGCATTCCTCCAACGTCTCCACAGTCCAGTTTTTATGTTCATCAACAACAACTAGCATGACAAAGATTCTGAGTACTATCATTCTGCAAAGCACCCACTCATTCTTACATCCCAAACGCAAATTGTATCATTTGAGCATAATTTTCTGCTTTTGCTTCTGGGCTTCTAGTTAGGAATGCAGAGTAAAACGTCTTCTGGTAGGAAGCCCAGGATGAAAGATACACATACTCAGAGAGTCTTATCTTTCCTTACAGACCCCAAACTGTTGACTACAGTATGACAGTTAAAATGAGAGTGAGAACAGAAAATTGTCTTCTAAGCTGGCCTATTTTCATATAAAAGTTAACACTGCTGAATGATGAGATAGATGTTGTTAAAGATTACTACACATATCTTTTGCCACTTTCAGTCATTTTGTTTTTCTTTGGTGGCTTATGTGTTGTTATGAGGCTAGAAGCTGTGGCAGTGACTTTGCAAGTAACCATCAGGTCAAGCATGGTTTTATCAGATCTTCCACACCAAGACAAATATAATAGGAAAGACCGAGTGACCTTCTGTTTTGAAAATTGGGCAGGGAAGACCTCAATAAGCACAATAGACAAAGTTCTTTCATATGGGCTACATGCTCAAAGAAGGGTCAGCTTTTGGAGGAGGGCATTATGTTTAGTGAGGAGAGCATAAATGGGAGAGAATCCTTGGTGAGATAGACTAGCAACAGAAACACAAAGATGCTGGCTATTGTGAGGATGATGCAGAATTTAACAATATTTATTCTGGTGTGCATAATACTGAAAGATATGAAGTTATGTGCCATCAGATGATCTAGCAGCCTTTATTAATGTCGATAATGTTCATTTTAATCATATTCTATGGGGAAATATTTCTTCTTAAATGTGATACTCATATCCTGTTGTTCCCATTTATTTATTTTAGAACATTCACAGAGCACATTTTCATGTACTCCCCAAATAATAATAAACAGAAACAGAAAACAGAAAACAAACAAAAAAGACTGTTGCCTGGCTGAACCCTAGTGTCCTAGTGGTTGTGTGCAGGACTGCAGCCCACAGGGTTGACAGTTCAAATCCAGCAGCAGCTCTCCAGGAGCAAGGCTGGGCTTCCTCCTCCCACCAGGACAGTGATGACACACACACACACACACACACAACCACAAAGACTGTTGTCAACAAAACAATTCTAATTCATAGCACCTCCCTGATTCACAAAAGTGGTGCTGAGGCCCAGAGGGTTTGCTTGTGTTTCCAAAGCAAAGCCCAGCCCTTTCTCTAGTGGGACCACTGAGTGGGCAACATTTTGGTTAGTAGGTGAGGGATAACACTTGCTCTGCCAGGGGATACGACTACCCATAATAGAGATTAGATTATAAGTCCCCACACTGTGCAGATATGCTTACTTCTAGACATTTTATCATTTTTAAACGTGAAAAAAAAATAACTTGATGCTCTTATGAGTTAAGTTTTGTAAGAGTCAATCCTTTGAGGATTTGGCCTTGGGAATTCTTAAGCAGAAAATGATTTATTTGTAATATATATGTATATTTCTATCTGTAAACTGTTTTTAAAGATAAAATATACTTTTATCATGTGTTGATATCTAGAACAGAATGTTAGTACACTTTTCCCCGTGGCATTGTTGAATAGTCCGCTGCTAACAGAAAGGTCAGTGGTTTGAATTCACTAGTTGATCCATGGGCGAAAGATATAGCAATCTGCTTCTGTAATGACTTACAGCCTTCGAAGGCTGAGAGGGCAATTCTGCTAGGGTCAGTGAGTTGGAATAGACTCAACAGGCATGGGCCACAGTGAGGAAATTTTTAATACACAGATGAAACAACACCCTTAAAGGGTAACAAGATATTCTGTTTCTGTTCTGTCTTTACAATTTGCATCCTGATAGATGAAAATATGAGCCATGGTAGAAATACGGCCCTGGTTGCTGACAGCCAGGTCAGCAGGTTGGAACGACCAGCTGCTCTGCGGGAGAAAGGGCAGGCTCTCTCTCGTTCTGTATAGTCGCAGAAAGCCACAGTTAGTCATGAGTCAGAGTTTACTCCATGACTGTGAATGTGATTTGATTTTGTATATGAAAACAAAAGGTAATACTTCAAACAAATCGCAGCTGGGCATTTGCGGTAGTTAGATTTTGTGTAAAACCTTGGTAGGTCAGAATTCTTAGTAGTCGGGCAGCTGAGGTGTAGTATTCCGTATGAGCTATATAATTCAAGATAAGACTTCATAAAGGGATCTACTGGGAGAAGCTCAGCCTTTGTAAGATTAGGGAGGCATCCAGCCCTCTATCTTAGGTCTCAGACTTGAATACAATTAAAAGAACATTTCCTAGAAGTGTGGTTTATTTCTTAGGTAAGGACATTGTAGCAATGATTGCTTGATTCTTTGCTGGGTTTTATTTCTGCATTTGGCTCATTGACCTCCAGCCAGTGGCCAGGCGCTGTGGCCTGGCGCTGGTTTGCCTTCTGATCTCAGGATCCAACAGCAGCCTGACATCTGATCTGCCACCTGACACTCCGATGTGGGATCCATTTGGTCTCTCAGACCCAGCCAGCTGACCTTGGCTTTGTCTGTGCAACCTGTGAGTCCTGCTCTCATCAGCCGGTCTCAACCTGCATGGGATTGGCTGGTGTCTAAGACTCCTTGAGTCATTTCTTCAGCTAACTCTCTCCTGCTTGTTCTCCCTCTCACTGAATTTGCTTCTCTAGCGAATTGAGCGATGAAAATATGTGCAGCAGCAAATATATAGATGATACTGGCAAAAGTAATAGTTGAACACTAATATACAAATGTTAGCAAGATAAATAATATCTTTAAAATCGTGGAATATTTTTTTCTGGCTCTCTCAATTTGCATTATCTTTAAATAACCTCTCAACTGCTTTAGAAGTCAATTCTAGTGAGTTGAGGGTGTATTTGATTTTAAACATTACATTCTTTAAATGTCTGGCTACATATTATTAAATTAAATTGTTTATAATTTAATTGGAGGTGCCAATATCATCAAAAGTATTTCTTTCATCTTACACATCTTAAGGATCTTCTCATTATGCAAAGTAATTCTACCAATTATTACATATATCCTTTGGATAGCAGGCAGTGGATGATTATGTTTCCAGAATGCTGCATCTGTTCTGATTTGATTTAACTATCCACCAGTGGCTATAAATTGTTGGACAATTTTGTTTGATTGGCAAAATAATTTTAGAGCAGTTTAAGCAATATTGAGCCATATGTACCTGAATTCCAAATGTTATTTTTCGTGTGTTATATAAACTCTAAAAAAATACTAATAGTTTATGTGCCTCATAAGTTATTTAAACTGATCAAGGGGAAAATGCAGCTATTAATTTTACTTGAGGTCAACTCTCCAATAGGTAACATAATCAGACTCTTTCATTTGAGTCTTAAATTTATTTTTGTTGACAAAATTTTTCTTCTTGTATTTTCTTCTGATGAATTAATCCAAAGTGCCCAAACATGAGTATATAATGTAAAATTTTACGTCTAACTTTCTGATGTGTCTTACATCTAAACTTCAACTACCAATAAATTTTTTGGCCCTAGTCTCAATTTAGTTATAAAATTTCACTGCTTGCATCTCACCGTCTCCACAAAAACGACTGTAGGCTAAACCACCCTTATCTCTTGCCTTTATCATGACAACGATCTCCTCAGTCTCTTCTCATCCTGGAAGGCAGAGTAACCTCTGAGAGATATTTATTGTCTTTCTACATCACCATCAAACTCAAAAAACAAGCTCACTCACATCGAGTCAATGCCAACTAATTGTGACCCTGTATGATGAAACAGAACTATGCTGTGAGTGTCCAAGATTGCCATTATTTATGACAATAGAAAACCTCATCTTTTTAAAAATTATTTTATCGGGGGCTCGTAAATCGCTTTTCACCATCCTAGTTCAATACATAGTTACATAGACTGTGCCAAGCAATGTCCTTGTCCACATTCTCCCAACATCTGCCTTTCCACTTGGCCTGGATAGGCGTTTCTCTTCCTTCCCCCTCCATCCTTTCCCCCCTTCACCCCAGTCCTCATTACTCTGCAAGCCATTATTGTTTTGACATATCTTACACTGCCTGACACCTCCCTATGCCTGTCTTCCAGCTAGGAGGCAGCTTGCAGATCCCCACAGCTGGCTTCCTCTCTGCACCGCACTCTCCCTCCACCCATCTGGCAACTCCACTCCCACCACTGAACCCGAGGGGTTCATCCACCCTGGGTTCCCTGCGTTTC
Organism: Nesogale talazaci; assembly: GCA_004026705.1. NCBI lineage: Eukaryota > Metazoa > Chordata > Mammalia > Afrosoricida > Tenrecidae > Nesogale > Nesogale talazaci. The sequence goes on along the minus strand of PVJH01001784.1, from coordinate 158,426 downwards.
CAGTTCCCATCTCCGCCAGTGCACCTCCTCCAGTCAGCTGAACATGCAGGGCAGAGTTGGGACCATGATGGTTGCGGGGAGGAAACCTTCAGGAGGGAGAGGGAAATCCTATGCTTCATTGCTATCTCACTGCATCTTTACCGAACCATCTCTTCTCCATGACTCCCCTGTAAGGGGATATATGTAATAATTGGCAGAATTACTTTGCATAATGAGAAGATCCTTAAGATGTGTAAGATGAAAGAAATACTTTTGATGATATTGGCACCTCCAATTAAATTATAAACAATTTAATTTAATAATATGTAGCCAGATATTTAAAGAATGTAATGTTTAAAATCAAATACACCCTCATCTCACTAGAATTGACTTCTAAAGCAGTTGAGAGGTTATTTAAAGATAATGCAAATTGAGAGAGCCAGAAAAAATTATTCCACGATTTTAAAGATATTATTTATCTTGCTAACATTTGTATATTAGTGTTCAGCTATTACTTTTGCCAGTATCATCTATATATTTGCTGCTGCAAATATTTGGCGGCTGGGCATGTCGGTTTCCTTGGCTCTGTCTGCCTCTGCACCCTTTTGTCCTCAGTAATCCTATCAGGAGGGTGGGCACATACTGATATGATTTATGTTCTTTGATGCCTGATACCTGGTTCTTTCCAATCCTCATGTTCACACAGGCTGGTGTGCTTCTTCTATGGTAGGCACTGTTGCACTGTTCGGTCATCCTCAAGCCTTTAAGACCTCAGGCATTGTGTTAGCCTGGGTAGACTAGAGGAATACATTTCATAAGCATGCATATGGATATAAGGAAAGGATTTATATACAAAAGGAATGGAACACTGAGAAAGCATCCCAACCCAGTCCAGTTCAAAGTCATAAATCCGATATTAGCCCATATGCCTGATACCAGCCTATAATGTCTCCTTCTGACTCAGAAAGTCACAGGTCAGTGGGTGCAGAATCCTGGTGCGGGCAGGGGTCTCCCCATAGCTTCTCACTTCCAGGGCTCAGGGTCCATCAACAGCAACCAGTGGTGGCAGAAGCAACTCATCGCTGGCAGGGGTCTCCACATGGCCTCTCCAGCTTCAGAGGTCTGGCTCCATCAGGACCAAGCCATGTGGCTTCTCCGGCTCCTCAGACGCTACCTCTTGTCTTGTCCATGATTTATTGTCTCTGAGACTAACTTCCAACAACTGGGGAAGATAGCATCTCATTTTCATAAGGGAAATATTGCGAGATTTCCCAAAAGTCTCAGGAGAAAGACATGCCCACACAGAGGCCTCATTTGCTACTCAATGACTATCTCCAGATTAACAGGATAGACTTCACCCCTACATTTCACTCATAAAATTAACATAAGCACATGCCTGCCACGGGCATTATATTTTTTGATAGCCAGGTGCCATCAGCTATCTTCCCCACTCTTGCTCATGTCCCCACATGTCCTCAGTGATCATCTCAGGAAAGTGTGTACACTCAGTAATATGCTTTTTTTTTCCTGTTTGATGCCTGAGACCTGATCCTTTTGACACCCTTGGCCACACTGGCTGGTGTGCTTCTTCTGTGTGGGCTTGGGTCCTTCTCAAGTTTGGTCATCTTCAGTCTTTGAGATCGCAGATTGAATATCCTTTGATATCAGGGTGCCATCTGTTTTCGACCACATATGCTTATGCACCTATTTGACTTCAGTGATCGTATTGGGTCAGGGAGCATCATGGCCAGATTCATAAAACAAAGTGTTCTTGCATTGAGAAAGTGCCTGGGTGGGGGCCCAAGGTCCATCTGCCTTAGTACTAAGCCTATAACTATATGTACCTGAATTTATTCCCACCTTGTCATAGATAATTATGTTTATATATATAGGTGTCTATGTTTAGATCTCTACACGTGCTCTTTGCCTTATCGCTCCTTCCTCCATTTCCTTCTGCCTTCCTCCTGTCCACTATCATGCTCAGCCTTCATTTGAGTTTCAGAACTTCCTCTCTATTACATTACACTTACTTTGGCCCTACCAGGCCTCTCCCACCCTCCTTCCCACTGGTTGTTCTCCCCATCTCTGAGTCTGTCCATGCCCCCCTTCTTTGACCCCTTCCCCCGTGGCCACTAGGAGTCATCGATCCAGTTGTTTTCTCCTTTGGACTGTCCAACCAGGAGTGCTTCCTTCTTGATTTGGTCCATTTTGGAGACTCAGACCGCCTTGCTTCCCTGCTGTGTGACCCACAAAATGTCCTCTGTCATTGTGTCTAGTAAGACAGTGTGACAAGTCCTGTTGTTTGCCCAGTCCCCCCTGTGGCTTAGGTCCCCACAGGAGTGTAGTCCTCTGAGCATCGTGGGCAGGGATCAGGCCAGCATGGGGACCGGACCCACTCTCCTTCTCTTCCTCCATGTCCGCCTGTCTCCCTGTGGGTGTGGCATTGAGATCACTCTCCACCACCTGTTCTCTGCCACACCCACTTCCACGGAGAGAGTCAGTCTGGCTCTGGTTCTGGCCATGCCTGTAGCTCTCTCTTTTCAGGCCTCCTTCCAATGTTGTCCTCACAGTTGGGTGTTGCATGGTAGAATCTGCACGCCCACCTCAGTTTCTGTGGAGACAAGATCCGTGCTCTCCCACTAGGTGAGTTAGTGCCCTATTCCCTCCATTATTCTTTTACTTTTGAACCCCTTTTTCTCTCTCCCCAGTTCATCCTCCCTTGCTGTGCTGTACCCAACATGTACATCCCTGGGTTGGTTCCACCTCCTCCCCTTTCCCTGGATCTCTGACCGTTATAAAACCTCATCTTTGTTCTATGGAGAAGCTGGTGGCTTCAAACTACCCATCTTGCTATTAGCAGGGAAATGTATAATCATTATACGTTTAGGGCTACTGTTGTATTAAAAATCTTTAATTTCTGTTTAAGAAACAATTTTCTAACTGAACAAATAATACATGAAATACATATACTGCTGATTTCTACTTAATTTTAAAATGGATAAAAATCTAAGCAATATTCTGTTTGCAAATGCTTCTATGAAGAAAGAATGGGTTATCATATAGCCTTGAATATAATTAATGATACACTATTATATTTATGAGGGAACAATGCAATAATAAAGTTGAATCTCCATATTTTTTCTCAAGGAAAAAAGCAATTTCGCAGCATATTTTCAAAAAAACATGAATCAATTTTAATACAATTTCATCTTTTTTTCTTAGAACACCCTTTCTTTGTTTAGCAGAAATACTGGGATACAAGTGAAGGAAAAGGAGAAACAGAAAGAGCAACAAAGACATAAAACAAGCTTATGTGAAAGCTAGATCTGAAAGAGAGATTTAGCACTTACACAAATGTCATGTATATGACAAATAATCATGAAAAAAATTATTAAACCCATACCTGTGCATATTCAACTTTTTCTTTTTTTGTTCAGTTACTTGCATTTCTGCAATATCTTGTATTTTATTATTACTCTTTAGAGTCTTCTCTGGAAGGAATTCTGAGACTCTTTTAGAAAACACAAACTAAACAAAATTAGTCATAATACATAATGTTGTTGTTAGGCATATTCAAGATGGTTCCAAACTGTAGGAATTTTATGCTCAACAGGTGAGATTGTACCAGTCCAGCTCCATTCTCACAACTATGGTTTTGCTGGAAATTACTACTAAAATCACTATAACAATCTACTGCATTAAGGATCATCTTAAAAAAAATTTTTTTTGCTACCCTTTTGCTTTACCAAGTATGACGTCCTTCTCGAGCCGGTGATGTCCCTGACAGTATGCTTGAAGTTCATGAAATAAAATCTCACCATTCTCTCATCTAAAGAGCATTGTAAATGTGTTTCTTGTAAGACAGATGCATTGATCTTCTAGCTATTTGTGGTATATTTTTTCTCCAACAGCACAATGTGAGCACCTCAGTTAGTCTCAGATCTTCCTGATATATTATTCAACTTTCACATCCATATGAAGCGACTGAAATTACCAGGTCTTGCGGCAGGGTGCATCAGCTCTCACAGTGTCATCAGTGCTATTTAGCAAGGGAAAGATTTCTTTAGCAGCAGAGTCAGCCAGTGCAATTGACCTTTGTCTTTCTTCACTCCTACTTCTATGGGTGTTGATTGTGGAACCCAGTAAAATGAAATCCTGAACAATCTCTCTGCTTATGTTATTTATTGTCAAGTTATGAGGATTTTTTTATTAATTGCAATGAGTTTCAGATTATATTTAAAGCTGTAGTTTTTAAGTTCTTTTAATTTTCAGCAATCAAGGATATGTCAACTGCATATCACAGTTTTTCATTTCTGGTGACATGCACTCTTTAGAAATTATTTGCTCAAAACAAAAATTGGAAAGGACACACTCTTGAGACAAACCTATTCTGATTTAAAACCACTAAGTATCCTCTTATTCTGTTTAAACAACTGGATTTTGATTTCTCTACAGTTCCCACACAAGCATGATTAAGTGTTCTAAAATGTTTATCTATCAGGATGCTACCTATACTTTGCTACAGTCAGCATAGTGAATCTTTAAACAGTTAATAACACAGATTAAGCATCCTATTCTCTATTTCTCACAAGAAACATGTGACATCCTTTATATAAGAGATATTATGATTTCCTTTATGCCATGTCCTCTCTTGAATTCATCTTTAATTTCTGGCAGCTCTTAATTTACTTTGGAAGCAATTGAAACAATATATATTTCCAGCAACATTTTACTTACATGAGTTTATTAGTGACACTTTTAAGTCATTTCTTCATTCTGTTGGGGTATCTTTCTTCAGAATGGATTAAAATATGGATCTCTTACAATTGGTTGGCCAGGTTGCTGTCCTCTTCTTTTTTGGTGTAACAAACTAATAAGCACATTCAACATTGTACCAGTTCACTGAAATACTTCAAATGGTATCTGGCAGCTTCTGAAGCTTTTGTTTTTTCCCTGGGCCTTCAGCTTGAATGACTTCCTTAAAGGTCAGTGGTTTTCCATCTTGTGCTATCTTTTAAATTGTTGAACATCCACTAGCGTTTTTGATATTGTGACTTTGCATCTCCACTATCTTCTTATGATTCTTCATGTGCTGTTCAATATTTTATAGCTATTTCCGCTTGAGACATCTTGAGCATATTCTTTATGCTCAGGTAGACAAGAGGAACAAATTCAAAGACACACATATCGATATAAGGAAAGGGTTTATATACAAAAGGAATGGGACATGGAGAAAGCATCCCATCCCAGTCCAGTTCAAAATCATAAGTCCAATATTAACCCATATGCCCAAAATCAGTCTATAAAGTCTTCTTCCGACTCACGAAGTCACAGGTCAGTGGGTGCAGAATCCCGGTGCTGGCAGGGCACCTCGCCTCCAGGGTTCAGGGTCCATCAACAACAGAAGCAACTCATCTCTGGCAGAGGTCTCCATCTGGCCTCTCCAGCTTCAGAGGTCTGGCTCCATTAAGGCAAAGAACGCTGATGGCTTGTCTTATCTGTGATTAATCATCTCTCAGACTAACTCCCAACAACTGGGGGAGAGAGCTTCACATCTTCACGAGGGAAATATCGTGAGATTTCCCAGGAGTCTCAGGTGAAAGCCATGCCCACAAAGAGGCCTCATTGGCTACTCAATGGCTATCTCCAGATTAACAGGCTAGACTCCACCCCTACATTTCAATCATAAAATTAACATAAGCACATGACTGTCACACTTTCTTTTGGGTTTCTAACTCCAGTTTCTGCTTTGTGAATGTGCGTGTGTATTCATTTCACTGTTAGTTTGTCTTCTTTATATGTCAATTTTTTCTGTTTGTATAATTTACTTAATCATTTCTTTGATAGTTTTAGTTTCTCTATGCCCAAGAGCAAGTTGTAGTTTATTCTCACATCCATCTTGGATTTTTTCTTTGTTCCTAAGTTTTTCAATGATTTTTTGGCTTTCTTCATGTGTGATGTTCATGTCATGTACTGCTTGACCATCAACCACTGTTCTTTGACTTAAAGCACAGAATGGGTGTATAAATTGAGGGAAGATATATTCCAATTCATTCTATGGATCTGCTGTGCTTATTTTAATTGTCTTCAGCTTCGTACTGAACTTGCACATGAACAACTTATGATCTGTTCCATGGTTGTCTCCTGATCTTGTGCTGAGTGGTGAAATTGTGATCATTTGTTGTCTCTTTCAATAGATGTAGTCAATTTGACTCTTATGTATTCTACCTAGTGACCTCTAGCTTTACACTCACTGAACTTGTTGGGGGAAAATGGCATTTGCAATGAATAAGTCATTACTCTAAAATTCTGTCATGTGATCTCCAGCATAGTTTCTATTACCAAGGTCAATTTTAACCATGACTTTTATTCTCTTTTGTTTCCACCTTTCTCATTCTATTCATTAGTACTTATCGATGTACCGCAATTTCATGTTTGATCAATTTTATAAATGGAAAATAAATTCATTTTCATCATCATTTACTTTAGTGGTTTCTGCATAATTTTGAGTAATAATCAAATAGTGTGCTCTTTCTTATGACTTATGGATTTATCTTCTCACATACAGCAGTATAAGGAAATGACAGAGGCGTGGTTGAGTGAAGGGAATAGAATATATACTCACTGCCGTTTAGTCAATGGCAACTCACAGTGGCCCGCTATGTGGTTTCAGGTGCTGTCAATCTTTGGAGAGCAGATAGTCAATCTTTCTCCAGTGCAGCATCTGGTGGGCTTGAACTTCTACTCTTGTGGTTAGCAGTCTACTGCTGATATGACAATGCCAGCCAGCGGGTCTTCTGATAATGTCTATAAAACAATAAGAAATAAAATATTCAAGTTTTTGTTCTACTGTTTGTTTCCTTCACTTTTTGTGGTGACTGAGGGAAAAAAAAACATTATTTTTTTGCCTTTTCTTGACATTCTTTTTCAGACCCCACTGAGTTTTATACCTGTCTGACAATTCAGTGTGAACATTAGAGCCAATGGGATTCACCAGTGCAGCTCCTCTCTCCAATGTTACCTGGAACTGTGCTTCACTGTTAAGTTAGCTCTAACACATGTCCTCATGGTTACCACATTCCTGAAAGTGTTTCATCATGATAAGTCTTTTCAGTTTATTGCTTAATGTGTTGTGCATCTAGTTTAAGGTCAAGCAAGTTTCTACTCCTGTAGTCTCTTCCTCCTGATGCCTCTCCAGAAGTCACAGATGATAGATCATGCAAACCATTTTGTAGACAAAATATAAGGGAAGTTATTCTGGAACTCCTATAGCCTAGATGCAGGAAGAGAAGAGATAAAAGGGTCAAGAACAAAAATAACCCAAACCATAACATGATGCTAATTTTTCTTGTTCTCTCCAAATTTTCCTATGTTGAAAAAGCCCATTTGTTTACCCTTTTGTAGAAGAAAGGAGGTCTGGTTTCACTAGGCTTAAGCTCTCAGCTGATAGTTGTAAGGCTGTAGGTTCAAGTCCATCTCATAAATTTGTTAAGGAAAAGACCTGAAGATTATCCCCCTAAAGATACCAGTCTAGAAATCTCTCTGAGCACTGCTGTTCTGCCCCATGTGGTTCCTATCATCCAAAGTGAACTGATGTCACTTAGAACCAGCAAACTGACAGAAGAATTCACAATTTACAGGATGTTATATATGATCTGTGTGCCAGCATCCTTTCTAACTGCTCCCACTTCTCAATGTACTGTTCTCACATTGTATCCACTTATCAGTTTACTGGATGAAGACTTCTTGACATCTACAGTATATCAGAAAAAACCAAAAGTCTCCAAAGTAAAAAAAAAAATGAATTGCTGCATTTTATTGCATCAGTACAAATTCATGTTGCATATTATTGTTGAAAATATGTCTTTACAGAAACCACTGTGTATATCACATCATAGATGTGTGACCGGGGCCACCGGGGGCTCTATACAAGAACTGGGGTTTCAGAGTGAATTAGGAAGATGAGTAACAGAGTTAGGAAAAACACAGGAAGAACATGAAGGAAGCTTGTGCTGGAAGCACAGACACGCCAACAGGCTCCCGTTCACAGAGATGTTTACAGCTTTGGCAATGACAGATTTTCTTTAAAAATACAATATTACTCATTAGTAGAGAAACTGAGATGAGTAATGAGTGCAGGTTGAAGAGTGGGTCATAAAAGAACCTATCTGACACAGAAGCACAATGAAATGCAATTAAAATGTTCTCAAGACAATTCATAAAAGGATGAAATGTATTGCACCAAGTTTTATGGCCTAATAAAATGAAAATGCACCTTTACTTTGTTGGAAAGGTTTATGAAGAGGAGGGAAGAAAGAGGTAATATAAACAGACTGTTTCTAGGGCTTCTGAGGTACATTCCAGGGGAATAGATGGACTCTTTCTCATTTATAGCAAAATAGAAATAAATTGGGGTAAAATCATAGTATTGGGATTTTTTTTAACAGAATGAAGTCTAGAAATATATATTACTTTAGGAAACTTGCATACTTAATTTTTTTAAGAATTAATTTTTAAAACCATGCAATCCCCTCTTTTTTTGCAAATTACCCTGACATTTCCATGTGCAATTACCTATCCAGAATTTTTATCATATCTTGCTATGTAAAATTGATGAGCTAAATGTGTTAGTCTGGGTAGGCTAGAGGAACAAATTTCATAGACACACATATAAGTATAAGGAAAAGGTTTATATACAAGAGGAACAGGACAATGAGCCCAGTCCAGTTCAAAGTCATAAGTCTGATATTAACTCATATGCCTGAAATCAGTCTATATAGTCTCCTTTCGACTCACGAAGTCACAAGTCAGTGGGTGCAGAATCCCAGTGCTGACAGGGGTCTCCATATGGCTCCTTGCTTCCAAGGCTCAGGGTCCATCAACAGCAGAAGCAACTCATCACTGGCAGAGGTCTGCATGTGGCCACCCCAGCTTCAGAGATTTGGCTCCATCAGGGCAAAGCCTTGTGTTCTTTCCGCCACCTCCTCCAGCTCCTCAGACACCATCATCTTGTCTTGTCCATGATTAATTGTCTCTCAGACTAACACCCAACCACTGGGGAAGATAGCTTCTCATTTTCACGAGGAAAGTATCATGAGATTTTCCAGAAGTCTCAGGAGAAAGTCATGCCCACATAGAGGACTCATTGGTTAGTCAATGGCTGTCTCTAGATTAACAGGCTAGACTCCACCCCTACATTTCAACCATAAATTTGACATAAGCACATGACTGCCACACTAAACATATAGATGATTTATTGTTGTTCAGCAAGACACTTATAAAACAAAAGAAGCAATAGGAAGGAAAAGTAGGATAGGCATTTATATTTCTACAATGATAAATTATAAATAGTTTATCATATGTCCTTGGAACAAATTTGACAGTTAAATAACTGTATCTTAATCTCAAGAATATGACAGTAAGTAGTGAACCCATGTGACAACACCACCAATGATGACACAGTCCATCAGCAATAAGCTCAAGTATGGAAATGACGGTGAGGATAGCTCAGGAGCAGGCAGTGTTTGGGTCTGCTGCACACATGACATAGAACTGACTCTAATGCACCTAAGAAAAACAACAACCAAATCCGTATTCATATGTCCACCCTTGCCTGTCAGTGTGTGGTACAGTGATGGCTTGTGTGTTGCTGGATGCTGGGAGCCACGCCCCTGGCAGTTCAAAGTTCAGCAGTGTCACTGAAAGTGAATCGCTTTCATCAGTGCTCCCAGTCTGAAAAAAGAGATTATGAAGAAGAAATAAGCTGCCAACTTTGGAGGAAGAATTCACTGAAAACCTTAAACAAAGCATGGACATATGATCCAACACTGAAGGTCTAATGAAGGGTAACAGAGAATGCCCAGAGATAGTGCCAGAGAATGGGATCCTCTGGGTGAAAGATGACTGAGGAGGAGCTGTTTCCTCAAAGTAGAGTTGACCCTGAAACACGAATGAGTGAGAACTGTGGGCATGTAGCCCCGGAGTTCTGAATTTACTGATGGGGCACAGCTCAAGGTGAGAAGAAAGAGTTGTAAAAATCCACTGATTGAATTTTGGAATATACAAAGTATTCCAGGAAAAATAAGTCTGTAAAATATGAAATGTAACATTTAAAAATGGTGAGGTATTAGTGAGATGAAATGCATCAGTATTGGTTATTTTAATCATAAAATCATATTGTTTGCTATAGCAGGTATGATACATTCAAGAAGAATGGTATTGCATTCATTGTCTAGAAGGATGTAAGAACTCTCTTCAAGTACAGTGCTGTCTGTGATATGATTATATTCTTCCACCTTTAAGAACATCAACTTAATGCAAATAATGTTCAAAGTTATGTACCAACCATGGACTATAGTCATGATGAAATTGAATAATTCTACCCCATGTCTTCAGTTAAGATAAACATACAATGAAAATGTATTTGTCACTATTGACAGTCAAAATGAAAAAAGTTAAAAAAGCAAAGCAGGAGAAACACTAGTGGGGAAACATGAACTTCATATCATAGACCTTTGCAGGACAGTCAACACATTCATAGCAAATTTCTTTTTTCAAATGTATAAAGGGTGGCTTTTTTGAAACATGGACTTCTCTAGATGGAACACACAGAAATCAAATTGACTATATTTGTGATAAAAGGTGTTAGAGAGGTAGAATATCAGCTGTGTTTGAGGGCTGAGATTGAATGTAAAATCGCCCATCAATTGCTTATTTGTAAGTTTACATTGAAGCAGAAGAAAATAAAAACAGGCCCACTTGGAAGAAAATACAACTTTGAGTATATCCCACCTAAATTTCAAAAGAGTCTTAAGAATTTATTCCATGCACTGAACACTAAAGAATGAAGATTTGATGAATTTATGGGTAGACATCAAGACCATCGTTCATGAGCAAAGTAAGGATCAATTAAGAAATGAAGGGAAAGGAAATATCAGATGGTAAGCCAGAGGAGACTCTAAATTTTGGTCTAAATTGTAGAGTAGCTCAGACAACTGCATGAAATGTGAAGTCAAAGAACTTAGAACACTTCAAAAGGAAGCTGGAGGAGGCAAATAAAATATTATAATGAAATGTGAAAAGACTTAGGCAGAAAACCAAAAAGGAGGAACATGCTCAGAATATCTTAATATGAAAAAACATAAGGAACACATAAGGCTCCACTTGCTATTTTTAAAGATACAATGGAAATTTTTGAATGATACAGGAAGCATCCAAAGGAGAGAGAGAGAGAGAGAGAGAGAGAGAGAGAACCCAAACACAGAGGGTCCTTATACCAAAAATTACTAAATGACATTCTACTATTATAGAGGGTAGCATATGAACAATAATTAATGGTACTGAAGGGAGGTTTAAGTTGTAATGAGAACATTATCCAAAAACAAAGCTTCTGTAATTGAAATGACTCAAAAAATCTATACATCACTGGAGATACTTAATCATGTATTCCAGGACATTTGGAAGATTAGCTTAACTGAATCAAAGGGATTCATATTTGTACCCATTCCAATGAATGTGACCCCACAGAATTCTAAAAGTATAGAACAATATCATTGATATCACAGGTGAGTAAAATTTTACTGGTGACCATCTAAAAATGGTTGAAGCACTACATTGATATGAAGCTGCCAAATATTCTGGATGGACTCATAGCATCTGGAACAAAAAATATCATTTCTGACTTTTAATGAATCTTGACCAAAAGCAGAAAAAATAAGTTATTTATGCTCTAATGCCAAGGCATTAGACTGCATGGATAATAACAAACTATGGACAACCTGGAAAATAATGGGCATTCCAGAATATCTTATTGTACTCGTGAGAACTTTGTACATTTACTAAGAGAAAGCTGTGCAAATAGAATAAGGGAATGCTACAGGGTTTAATTTTTTTAAAGGAGTGTGTCAGGGTTGTATTTTCTCAGAAAAGTTATTCAATCTGTATGTGGATAACACTCATCAGAGAATCTGGCTTAGATGAAGAAGAATGTGGCATCTGATTAGAGGAAAGTTCATTATTGATGTTTGAAATGCAGAAGACACAAACTTGCTTGCTGAGAGTGAAGAACTGAAGCACTTGCAGATGAACACCAGGGATTGCAGCCCTCAGAATGGACTACAATTCAATTTAAAGAGGAGTAAAATCCGCACACTAGGACAACAGAGACTATTATGACAAATGCAGAGAAGAATTAGGTTGTCAAAAATTTTTTCATGCTTGGGTCCATAATCAATGCTCTTGGCAGTAGCAGTTAAGATATCAACAGAAGCATTACACTGGGTTTATCTGTTGCCCAAGACTTCAAGAGTTGAAAGGCAAGGATACTGTTTCAAGGTTTAAGGTGTTCTTATCCCAATTCATGATATTTTCAATTGTCTCAAATAGATGTGAAAATTCCACAGTGAACCAAGCATATTGAAGAAGACAAATCAAAAACATTAAGTTTGATTTATGGTGCTGGCCAAAAGAACAAACAAATTTGCCTTAAAAGAAGTATGGCCAGAGAGCTCCTTGGAGGCAAAAATGGTGAGAATTTCTCATATATATACTTTGGATATGACAAAAGCAATCAATCCCAGAAGGAAAAAAATGTAAAGAACATGATGCTTGCTGAAATAGAGCAGCAGTGTAAAAGAGGAAGCCTCTCAATGAGAGGGATTGACTTGCTGGCTCAACAGTTGTGCAGAGCTGACCAGCATTTCATTCTGCTGTGTAGAGTGTCCCTGTCAATGACGAGAACAGACTCAATGGCACTTGTGTTAGTCTATGTCGAATAGAGAAAAATTCATGGGGGACTCATATATGTGTATGAAAAATAATCATCTATCTCAAAAAGTGTAGGTTAAGAAAATATCCCAGCCCAATCCAGATCAAATAAATACATTCAACATTGGGCTATATGTCCGATACCTAGGTGCCAATTCCTCTTCAGACTCACACAACACATGCAATGACCCAGAATGCAGGAATATCACAGGCTAGTGGGTTGAAAGTCCTGTGGATCCAGTGGTGGTGGAAGCATGTCAGCACTGGTGTGAATCTCCACATGGATCCTCCAGCTCCATGGTTCTGGCTCCATGAGTGTATGTCCAAGTGGTTATCAAAAGGAATGACTCTCAGGGAGATGATGATGAGAGAGAGAGAGAGAGAGAGAGAGAGAGAGAGAGAGAGAATGTCTGGCCTCCAGTGAGCTATCTACCTCCATCAAGCTGTGACCTGATTGACAGGTTAGACTCCATCCCTTCACAATTTCAGACACTATGCAACACTAAAGCACCTATCAAAAGAATACTAGCAATACATTTGAAAATATGACATATTTTGGTGTAAGTATCATTTGCACTTTTTGACAATGTCATGTATTTGTGTGGGCTTTAATATACTTATCTGCCCTGCTCACCTCTTCACAAAGTTTCAGATATATCAATGAAATGTTGTTAATAAATGTAATGTATTTTTCTTCTAATCAAGAGTTACTGTCCAACAGTCACTACTCATGTTGAATTTCTGGAAGGATAAAAAATTGTACAGAGCATTTCAATTGAAATGTAGAATTACTCCTTATAAATTTGTGCCCTAAATTTATTCAGTACACTTTTATCCTGATCTATGATTTTTTTAATGAAAAAATGCAACTCTAAGTTGAAAAAAGTAAAATACAACCAACGTATTTTAATCGTTGTAAACTTATTACTTTCAGTTGAAGTAAGTAGTCACTATATGTTAGTAATTAGAAAGTGAACTAATGTGATATACAATAATAAATGTATTAGTTAAGGTTTTGTAACTAATGAGGGATTTGAATTATTTGAGTTATGTTTGCAAAATGAAACAAGTTAAAATTTTTTTGCATAACCTTTTAACAAATGGCTATAATGAAGCAATAGAAATTAAAAGAGAGCACACTTCTAGTTGTGCTGTATCAATCACGCATTGAGCTTCCAACCATAAGGTCCGCAGTTCAAGCCACCCCCTGGCCTATGGGAGAAAGATGAGGTTTTTAACCACCGTAAAAATTCATAGCCTCAGGAACCGGCAAGAGTAGTGTTACCTTGTCTTTTGGCGTCTCTTTGAATCAGAATTGACTTTAGAAAAATGAGTTGGGGATTTTTGTTTGTTTGGGTTGGGTTTTTGTTGTTGCTGTTGTTGTTGCTGCTGTTGTCTTTTTACCTCCCCCATCTCTCCTCTCCATTTTGTTTTGTTTTTGTACTTTATGATAATACAAAGAAAAATGATACTTTTAAAATTTTTTAGCATTGCTTTGTCAGGGTTTCAGAGACTGTAACTCTTTTCAGAAGCATAAAGTCTCCTCTCTTTCTCCCTGATCAGCTGGTGATTTCAAAGAGTTGATTTTATGATTTAGAGTCCAAAGCATAGCCAGTATACAACCAGAGTCCCTTAAAGCAAGTTGATTAGGTAAAATCATTTTAAAGAACCTGTTAAAAAATTTACATTTCCCCAACTTCATAATCATTTACAGAAAATCCATGACCATGGAGAAGACGGGAAAAGGTTCATGTCACCTGGCTGCTCAGCAATCTAGTCAAATCTGTCATCTGAAACACAAGTCTCCCAAAGTCACCCCCAAATATAAAGACTTCAAATATAAATCACTGACAAATGTTTTGAAAGACACATCTTTTTAACACCATGCCTATCATTTATTGTCACATGTTTACTAGTGGAAGGTAAACAGAAGGGTTTTTAAAAAAGATAAAAAAGAAAGGAAAAGGAAAGGAAACAGAAACAAAATTCCTCATTATGTTCTGATTAAATATTATTCTTCAAATAAAGTTTACACCCTTGAGGGCTATTGATCCACGAAATAAAAATTAGGCTTTTTGACTCTCTGTAAAATATGGAACAGGCCCATAATTATCACAATTAAAGCTCTCATCAAATGAAATGTAGCGAGGTCCCATTTTAAAGTTCCTCTTCTCTAAGTAACAATTTTCTTAATTATTGCGACGCAATTTTGCTTCCTAATTTTGATTCCTAATAGATGTAAACATTATCCTCTTTGTTTGTATCTAAAGCTCTGGCTCTCAATCAAGATGCAGTTGTGCGAATGAAGCAAGAGAATACTGCCTGGTTTAAAATGTAAGGTGTGTGTCAGAGTTGTAACCTCTCATCATACTACTTAGAGGTATATGCTGAACATATAATCAAAGATGTTGGATTAGATGAAGAAGAGTGTGGTATCAGGATTGGAGGGATAAATATTACCAACTTGATGTATCCAGATGACACACCTTGATTGGTGAAAGTGAGGATGACTTAAAGCATTTGTTCACAAAGATAAAGGATCGTAACCTTCCATATGGATCAAAATTGAGTGTATGAACACCCAAATCTTCACAACTGGACCAAAAGTAACATCAAAATAATTGGAGAAAAGGTGAAGTTGTCATTGATTTGTCTTATTTGCATCCACACTCATCATTCATTGAAGCAGCAGTCAAGAGATCAAACAATGCATGCGATCAGTTCAATCTGCCGCCTAAGAGTTATTTAGTGTATTGAAGCACAAGGATGCTGCTTTGAGAACTAAGGGGTGCTGACCCAAGTTGTGGTATTTGCCATTGCATCGTATGCATGCGGAAGGTGGGCCCTGCATAAGTAAGATTATAAATAAGAATCGGTGCATTTGAATTGCGGTGCTGGAGAGAAATATTGAAAGCACCATGGACTCTTAGAGGACAAGGTGGTGTCTGGATTGGCAGAAGCAAAGCCAGAGTGCTCTTAAGAGGCAAAGATGGCAAGGCTTTCCTTGAGGTAATTTGCACACGTTGTCAGGAGAGCCCAGTCTCTGAGAAGGACATCATGATTGGTGAAGTGGAGAGGCGGCAGAAGAGAGGAAGGTCCTCAATGAGACGCATTGACACAGTGGCTACCACAGTGGGCTCAGACAGAGAAATAATTATCATGATGGGGCCAGATTGTGCAGTGTTTGGTTGGTACGTTATCACAGCCAATGATCCAGCATATAGCAGGAACTTAATAGATCAAGTTTGCTGTGGTAGTTACAATTTGAGACTGGTGTCCATTTGAGACTATGAAGAGTGAAAGGGTATAATTTGACCTGTTAGTTATATCCCAGCTCGATGACTTCATTTGGAGGCACAGTGGAAGTAATTAGCTCCCTGGAGACCAGATACACTCACTCCCTGAGAGGTATTGCTGTTGACAAGCCACGTGGAGCTATGCTGATGGAGCCAGAGCCCTGGAGCTGGAAGAACCATGTGGAGACCCACACCGGCATTCAAATAATCTCCCACCATTGACTCTCAAGCCTTTTCACTCACTGGCCTGAAATCTTACTGCATATGGTGTCACTGCATGGCTGCATGGATCTGAAGCGGATTTTATGAACTAGTATGGACATATGGGGCACTATCAGACTTGTAGACTTGATCTGCACTGGACTGGATGTTTCCTTAATGTACAATTGCTCCTTAATATAAGGTCTGTCTTACACACACATTAGCGTCTATGAATTTGTTTCTCTAATCAATCCATTTTAACACACATGTATTTCCATGTTATTTATAACACCACACTTTCCATGATTTTAAGCTGTGGGTGGCTAAAATTTTATCATACCCATTCTGTGGGTGTTTTCCCTAATTAGGAAATAAATGAAGAACTTCAAAGTGCTAGTAACAAAAAAAACCTGCAAATGTGAAGGAAAACATCAATTTGCTCTTAATGTAAACTCCTTTGAACACTATAAGAGGTTCATGAATTTTCAGAATGATTTTTCTGACTATCACTCAAATTACTCATCTTATCTACTAAGAGCAGTGTTTGTAATTATATTAAGGTATACATCTATATTCAAATTGTACATATAATTTGTAAAGTCTTGCATATTTATCATATGTACATATATCTCTTAATGCATACTGAAACCTTTCATAAAGGAGTGTTTTATTGTTATGATGACTATATGAGTATTAAAATATTTATTTTTGTGCAAATTATCTACTTAATAATCAAATTTTGTATAATAAATTAGAATTGTTATTTTATACATATAACACCAATATGAGAAAACTTAGCTAATTTGCTGTAAAAATTCAGTTGCTTATAAAATATTAAAGTAATTTTATGCTTTACAATGTTGAAATATATGATTCCTAAGTTTTACTCACATTGACAGTTTCATAAGCATTAATATTCTGTGGATTTCTTAATAGACTTTGAGTAATGTTTATTCATTCCAATTCAATTTGAAGAAAAAAAATTATTCCTACTGATGAATGTGTATATCATAGATGGATTTATTTGAAAAGATGACAATGCAAAATTTATTGAAACTTCAGAAACCTAATTTTGTTGCCATATTTTTTTATGATGAAATTAATGCTATGCTGTTTTTTTGGAATCTAGTGGTGGGCTTTTGTGTATGTGTGTGTATGTAACTATTTTTGTTAAAATGTAATGTTTGATTTTTTTGAATGCTGCTTCCATAATTTTGATTTAGATTTTGACTTAAAAGCTGTAATCACCAATTTTCATCAACAAGTGCTTTAGTTGCTCCTCACTTTCAGTAAATAAGGTTGTTGCCTGTACTATCAAAGGTTGTTAATGAATTTGCTTGCTATCTTGGGTTGTTATGGTTAGGGATTACGCGAACTAGACACTCATGGGTAAGGGGTTACATGAACTATCGACACTCATGGGTAAGGCTGTGTAAGAGTTCAATCTATCGATTGTGCAGCAGTCTTATGACAAATCCTTGGTATTACAAGCTCTTCTGTATAAGAGAAAGTGACCTAGAAAAATCAGATATTCTGTGGGCTGTAACCTTCTGCCAGCGCAGGATTTTGTGTTCGATTCTTCAGCCTCCTGTTAAATCATCTGCTGACTCCAGGAGCCGTCAGTGGATGCATTGACTTTGGACCTCTGGAATCCCTAGTCTTTGAGCCCCACTATCTCTGCTCCACCATCCTGATCTGGTTCCTCAGTGTCCTCTCACATCGACTGCCAATCCCAGGAAGCATCAGGTTACTATCTTGACTTGAAAACCATGGGGCTTCCTATGTGTACATCTGTAATCCATTTCTTGATATAAATCTCTTCTTAGGTACAGTACATATGAGTCACTGGTTTTATTTCTCTAGAGAAGACAATCTGACACATGGAGCCCAAAGATATGGAGTGGGGCCACATATGATGGCCTCTGGCTCCACAAGGAGAATTGAACTTCACATCTGTCTATGGATGATTTCTAAGAGGCAGAGAAAAAGCTTGCCTCTACACTCCACCCACCCTTGTTTATCCTATTCTAACAATAACTAATCCTCCCATGGACTTCCACTTTTTTTTTTGCTGCACTCCATAATCCATAGCAAGGGCCACACAGAAATATTTATGGAAAACATTCACTATTATAAGTTACCAAATGTTAAGAATATAAATTTTTGTTCATGATAGCACCTCTTATCAGCCATGCTGGGAGACATGAGTCTCCCTGATTATCAGTCACTCAGTCACATAACCCTGATGAGGCAAGGGTCTCAAAAACCCTTATAATGCTAACAATTGCACACAGAGCATCCCGCTCTACAAGCTGACTCACCTAATCAAAGACTCTCAATTTTGCCCATTCTGTGGACCAGGAACCCCACTCACTTCTGTGTGTCAAGGTCTGCCATTGGTAGTCAGTTCTTTTTCTCTTTTGACCCCCCTGAAGCTACTTTGTTGCATTTGCTGCCTCCACCGCGTTAGACAGGGTTCTCGCAGGCACTCTGCTGGTGGCTCTTATTGCTTGATGGTCTTGCATTTCTATTCCTGCCTCTGACACAGCTCACAGTTTTTATAACTCCAGAATCACAAGACTGACCAATCCCTGTGTTAGCGTTTTCTACGCCTGCATGCAGACACTTATCCAGTTATTTCCCCTCTTCCCCTGAAAGTAAAGATCTCACGGGTAGCAGTAGAATTTAATCAGATACAGGGCCTGAAAATGAGCACCAGAAGCTGGAAGACATTCAAGATTCAACTGCCTAAGAGCTACCTCTACAAAGTAGAACTGAATTTAATGACACAGCTTGAGTTCACTTTTCCGGACCTTCATGTGCTGATGAAAACAACTCGAAAGGAAATGACACAGCTGCAAATGTCCACAAATAATCATGACCTGGAATGTAAGAAGTAAAATTGTAGAAAGAAAAAAAATAAAGCATAACACATACAGATTGATATTCTAGGAATTGGTGAGATAAAGTGAGCAAATATTGATAAGTTTGAGTCAGAAATGACAGATTCAATAGGAGACAGATTTAATAGATTCATCACCAAAAATAACTTCCCAAGATCTAGCTTAAAGCAAAGTTCACACAATAAAAGGATAACATCTATAAACTCCCAAGAAAGGCTAATTAATACAACTATTATTCAAATTCATGCACCAATCACTAAAGCTAACGATGAAGATATTGAAGAATTTTATTAAATTCTTCAGCTGATCATTTTTCAGACAGGCACTCCAGATACATTAATAATAACTATTACTAATTAATATTAATAATATTAATTTTTGGAAATATTAATAATAACTATTAATAGTTATAGTGTGAAATTTGGAAACAATGACGGATCAGTAGTAAGAACATAATGCCTTAGTGTTTCAAGTGAAGCTAGAGCTCCCATGATAAAATTTTGCAAGATCAACGACAATCTCATTTTCCATGTCATTATGGATAGGTGTCCTCTAGTTGGTTGCAACCAACAGTGACCCTGTGCCTAATGAAATGAAAAACTGCCCACTACTCAGTGCTGCTTCATTCTCACAACCATCCCTAAACCTGAGCCAATTGTAGAAGCCACTGAGTCAATCCATCTCATGAAAATTATCAATAATCCTGTAAATATGTGAAAATTGGAAAATAAATAAAAGAGACCACATAAGAATTTATGCATTTGAATGATGAATCATTTAAAATAATCTGAACTTTGAGATAAAGAAACAAATCTTTCTTGCAAGAAGTATATCCACGATATTCATTAAAGCAAGGTGAGATGTCTTCTTAAGTATTTTAGACTATTGTCAGCAAACATCAATCCCTGGGAAATGACAGTGCTTGGGGAAGAGGAAGGTCACCAGAAAAGAAGACTTTCTAAGAAATGTATTGAGAATTATTGCAATAACGTGATTTCAACATCTTAACTATGGTAAGGATGGCACAGGTACAAGAAGTGCTGTTATTTGTTGCATGAAGGGTTTCTATGAGTTGAAACTGACTCAATAACATTTACTGACAACACTGTATGACTTCTTTATTGCAAATAACTTTCATCAACCACAAAAGTGATGAGGACCTCGGCAAGTGAGATACAAAGCAATCAAATTGATAACATCTGTATGAGGAGGAGATGATAGAGAAGAGCAATTATAGGACAGGGGTTGACAGTGCAACAGAACATCAATTATTCACTCCCACGATGTCTGGATTCTATAAATGATAAGAAGAACCAGTCTTACTCTCAATCTTCTCATTCACAGAATAGATACTAAGCATCAGAACTGAACTGTCATAGCAATCCCGATTGGAAAACTGCTTTGACATAAATAAATGATAAAAAATCAGGGTGGGGGAAATAGAGAAGACATAAACATTTATAGGAACATTTTCAAAAGATATATATGTTTCAATACCAGGAAGTGGCTTTTATTTAATCTAATCCCCACGGGTACAGGCAAAAGTGGGGGCTACCAGACTACTTCCAAAAATGAGTGAAGAAGAAAGGGAGTAAAAAGTGATAATGAGGATGATGATGATGATGGAGACAATGGAGAAATATGTCTTGTACTTATCAAGGAATCAAGTATACTCTACCTTGCTGATATGTTGTGATAGAGGGTTTATCTGTATGGTATTCATAGCTAAATCATACAAGGAAACAGTGAAAAACCATATTAAGAGACTCATCTGCCTCTAAAATATACAGATCATAAAAGCAAGGAAAAATTGAACTGAACTTAATCAGAATTGATTAAGGAGACATGCTTGCAATACATAATGCTCTGTTCTCACATGAATTCTGGAACAAAATGATATAAGCAATAAAATATTAAATTCAAAAATTTTATTTTTTATAACATTCATATGCCCACACTAATTTATCATTATTGACACATGTACTATGCCTTTGTAAGAATACAACCAAAGAGGAACTAGGTGAAGAATACACAGGAGTTTCATGTCTTTTTTTTACTTAAAAAATCATTTTATTGGGGGTTCATACAACTCTTATCACAATCATATATATGTGTATATGTGTGTATACATATGTGTGTGTGTATATATATATATATATCCATTGCATGTCAAGCACATTTGTTGCCCTCATCATTCTCAAAGCATTTGCTTTCTACTTAAACACTTGGTGTCAGCCCCTCATTTTTCCTCGCCCTTCTCGTTCTCCCTCCCTCATGAACTCTTGATAATTTATAAGTTCTTATTACTTTGTCATATCGTACATTATTTGATGTCCCCATTCACCCACTTTCTTGTTGTCTGTACCCCAGGGAGGAGGCTATATGTAGATCCTTATAATTGGTTTCCCTTTTCTAGCCCACTTTCTCTCCACCCTCCCAGTACTGCCACTCTCACCACTGATCCAGAGGGAGCATCTGTCCTGGATTCCATATGTTTCTGGTTACTATCTGTACCAGTGTACCTCCTCTGGTCTAGCCAGATTTATAAGGTAAAATTGGGATTGTGATAGTGTGGGTTGTGGGGAGGAAACATTTAAGAATAAGAGGAAAGTTGCATGTTTCGTCATTGTTATACTACACCCTGGCTGGCTCATCTCCTCCCCACGACCCTTTTGTAAAGGGATGTCCCATTACCTACAGATGGACTTTGGATCCCCAATCTACACTCCCCCTCATTTACAATGATATAATATTTAGTCCTCTGATGCTTCATACCTGATTCTTTTGTCATGTCTTTTTTTTAAAATACATTTTATTTGGAGGTCTTACATATAACATAACATTCCAATGTTCAATAACATCAAGCAGTATCTTATGATTGCTAATACAATCAGTATCAACACATTATCTTTCTTCATGAACTTCAGGATATTACCTCCCCTATATCCCCACTCTCCTCAATCCTATTTCCCAGGAATCCTTTATTCCTTCTCTGTAGTTTGTTCATTTTGCTGGGTTTGTTTTGACAGTCAATATATCCATTCACATATAATTCTGTTGTTCAATCCATCAAGTGGGGTTATATAGTCATCAAGGTTATCAGTTTCCCCTTCCCCTCTCCACCCAACCCTTTTTCCATTCTCTCAGGGAACCAAACCTCTTGCTAATGTTTCTCAGGAGTTATTTATTTTGCCTTTTAAGGATCAAATGATCCTTAAATGATACAAATAACTATATGCAAATCTCACATCACTTGTGGGTCAAAAAATAAGAAAGCACCATAATAATAATTGCAAGAAATATTAAAGTACAAGAGAAATAGTTATGTGGTGTATCAATGCTATACCACACCCTGGATATATCATGCCTTCCATGCCTTCCATACATGTTGATGTTCTTCTTCTATTGGACTTTGTTGCTTCCCTGCTAGATGGCTACTTGTTTAATGACAAGCCTATAAAACCCCAGACGATATATCTTTAATAGCTGTGCACCCTCAGCTTTCTTCATCACATTTACTTAAGCACCCATTTTGTCTTCACCTATCATATCGAGAAAGTAAGCATAATACAATGCCCACTGCCTTACCCAGAGTGACAAGTCTACAATCAGGATGCCTTGGGGACTTCATCACTTCACTCCAATCATTGCAGTGTTGCAATTCTCTCTTGGTTTGTCCCTATGTGGCTGGTGAGACTTGCTGCTCTCCCGAACAGTATTTTCAGGACTGTCCTCTGCAGCACTGTCATCTAGGGAAATGATCCCACCTCTCTAGCTGAGATCATCTCTTCAGTCATCTCTGAGAATGAACTGCACTGAACTGGAATGTTACCTTCAAGTGCTGGTACAATGGAGTAAGGTATACCCTCATGCTCCCTTTCCTGTTGAGATTTAAACAATATCTTTCCTTTAGGTGAGTTACTGCTCTAACCTTCAATTGCTGATGTTTTTCTCCACCTCCCTGCCCCAAACCTTGCTGGGCCTTAAAGGTATGAGAGCGTGGGAAAATACGTTTTTGGGGGCACATGCTATCTGCATCTATTTTTGATGATGTATGAATCATTGGATTTGTTCTGCTTATGCCAGGAAATCTGGTCCTCTCCCTGTGAATTGTGCATTGTGTGCCTTTTACCTTATGCCCTTTCTGCTGTTTGAACTTACTTTAGTGAACTCATTTTGTACTTGATCTTGTGTATTTGGCTAACTTCACTCAGCAAAATATCCTCCAATACTTTATGCAAGATGGTATGTTTCAATATTTCATCACTATTTTTAGAGATGCACAGTATTCTATTATATATGTGTATATATACAGTAATTTTTCATCCATTTGTCTATTGATAGAAATTTAGACTGCTTCCATTTTTGCATTTGTTAGCTACATGGCAATGGGCATTGGAAAGCAGATGTCTGGCCATGGTCTGTTTCTTTTTTCTTCTGGGTATATGCCCAGTAATGACATTGCTGAGTCATATGATAACTCAATTTCTATCTGTTTTAGTTATCAACAAATTGATTTCCACTGTGATTATATGCATGTACAAGACAACCGGAAGTGAATGAAAGTTCCTATCACACCACACTCCCTCAAAAATTTTTTTTAATTGGGCTATCTTTGTGGATATATATGTGGTATCTCCTACTTGCTTTGATTTGCATTTCCTGGATGGCTAATGCATGGGAACATTTATTAATATTTATTGGCCATTCATTTTTCCTCCCTCATGGATCATCTGTCTAATTATTTTGCCCACCTCCTCAATGGGGTATCCATTTCTTCTTGTAAGCTTGCAGGATGCTGTAAATTTTAGTAATAAGTTCTTGTTCTGATATATCATTGCTAAATATCCTTTATCAATTTGTGGGCAATGCATACAAGTGTTTCATCTGTATTATGTCCTGCTCAGCTATTTTATCTTCCTCTAGATGTTCATCCTTCCTTAATTCCAATACCCATGTATTATCTGCACTAAGGTTCTTAAGTTTGCTCCAAGTTTCTCATTGATGATTCTGATAATTTTAGGTTTTACCTTGAAGTATATAAGCCACCATGAATTGTCCTTGAGTATAGAGTGAAGTAAGGATTTTGCTTCATTCTTCTGCATGTGGGTGTCTAGTTTTTCTAGCGCTATTTGTCAAAAAGGGTATATGCTTCCCATGTGATACTTTGGGCCTCAAATCAAAGATCAGATATCTGTATGCTGCTGTCTCTATTTCTGAATTTTCTGTTCTTATCTATTGTTCAAAGTATCTATCATTATACCAGTGTGATGCAGTTCTGACACCTGTGGCTGTATAGTAAGTTTTTAAGTCAGGTAATAAAAACCCATCCACTTTAACTTTATTCTTTTTCTTGGGGTTGTCTTTGGTTTATTTTTGTAAGTTTAGAGCTTCTCTTTCCATATGACGTTGATAGTCAGTTTTTCCATTTCTTTGAGACTATGCTGGTCATTTTTATCAGGATTGTGTTAGTTTGGCTTGACTAGAGAAGTAAATTCATAGACACTTACATGTGTGTTAGAGAGAACTTTATATTAAGAGTAGTTGTATGTTAAGAAAATATGCCAGCCCAGTCCAGATCAATTCCATAAGTTTGATGTTACACCATATGTTGATACTAATCCACAAATTCCTCTTTAGACGGATGCAGACATACAATGATGCCATTTGCAGGAAGAGCACAGACCAGTGGGTGGACAATCTTGTGGATCCATTGGTGGTGGAAGCATCTTAACGCTGGTGTGAGTCTCCATGTAGCTATTTGAGCTCCAAGCACTCTATCAGTGTAAGTTCATGGGGCTCGTCAATGGGAATGTCTCACAGGGTGTGAGGAAGTATCTGACCTCCAGTGAACTAATTATCTTCTTCATGCCTCCAAATGAAGACATTAAGCTGTGACGTGATTGGCAGGCTACACTTCGCCCCTTGCTCAAGTTGACAGATATGTAACTGCCACAGACAGTGCTTGTCTACTTGACACTTTTGCACAACTCTTTAGACATATATAATTTTAAGCAAAATCATATCAGTAACTAACAGGATAAAACCAACAAGCCTATAATTCAATATCTGCCAAAACCTCATTTAAATATAATACTCTATAAGTGAATGCTCACATCATAATCCTGTGAATATGTTCCTATGAATATATTCTACCACCTATGAAAGTTTGTAAGCCAGACGTCTCTGTCTTTGTCTTCCCCATTTGGGATATCCAATTTCTGTACTGTCCACTTATATCAATCCAGTGCTCTCAGGAGACAGTAAACTTCATTCCAGTTGGAATATCATGAGTCAGCATCCATAAGTAAATACAAATCAGGGCAGGTCAACATAAAGTCAACAGCAATATGCACAACGTCACAGGCTCAAAAATCTTCTCTTCATCTGGTTGGGTACTGGTCAACTCAATGTGTTCTGTCTCACTTAACTTCACCAGGGTTGCCCATTGGTCACTTCACCTTTAGACCATTGGTCCTTTCACAAATTCTCATCAGCCCTTGTCTCTTGTGGTAGGTCATGAACTTCAGACTAGTCAACAACTCTCTTAGTCTCCTCTAGTTCTTATAAACTAGGTTCATGGGTATCAGTGGAGAGACCCAATCCATCTCTTTGTTGCTCCCACTTCCCACTTCCACTCAACAAGATCTAGGTGGTCACCTACCAGGCATTTCATCTGGCCCACAGGTTCCCTTTAACTTTCAGGTGTTTTCTTCATGGTTCCAGAAATTTGTCTAGCTTCTGTCTGGTTTGACATTTCAAACTGTCAATAACCCCCTAGGCATGTTTCTTCACCTTCATATGTCCAGAACAGTCAAGATACTGGGTACAGCTTATCATTTAAAAGCCTTCTTTGTAAGTATGTCCTCAATCTATTTAAACATACAAAATAAATTTCTCAAGGCAGTTGGGTTTGCAAACTCTCTATTTAATACTCCCCAATAATCAAGTCTATCAATCACTGCACAAACAATAATAAGCAAAAGAAATCAGGATAAACATAGAAAGCATAAACTCAATTCTTAAAATAGTCAAGTTCAATCCTTATCTATCTTATCTTAACACTTACCTAAACTATTCGACTATTCTAAACTATTGCCTTAGGCTTATTTGCCTACGCCAGGGCTGAGCTTTCTGTTGATCATGTTGACCTTTTGTCAGTCATTTTCACTAAGCAACTCTGAGAAATTCAAACCACAATTGCTCCCCCTAGCTCAAAATACACATTAATCACATTCATTTTCACCATTTCAAAGATAAATAAGTAAACACATAAAGCCAATCAAAATAACCCAAACTGGAACATCTCATATTCTTTGCAGTAAACAACATGCAGTAAACTGCATGGCCATATCTGATTTCTGGCTAGCTAAAGAAGATACACTAGCATGAGGCAGGGGTCAAACAAATATTCACTTTCCATCTTTATAATTTGTTTATCTAGTACTCCACTCCCAGGGAACCATATTGTGTTAGTCTTGGCTGAATAGAGAAACAAATTAATAGACAAGGGTGTGTAAGAGAGAACTGTAAGTCAAGGAGCTGTTATACTTTAAGAAAACATTCCAGCCCAGTCCAGATAAAGTCCATTAGTCCAATACTACCCCATATGTCAATACTAATCCCTAAATTCCTCTTTAGAGTCATGCAAACATACAATGATGCCATCTGCAGGAAGATCACAGGCCTGTGGGTGGAAAGTCTTATGAATCCAGTGGTGGCGGGAGCATCTCAGTGCTGGTGTGCAGCTCCAGGTGTTTCCTTTAGCTCTAGGGGCCTCTGGCCCTATCAGCATAGCTCCATTTGACTTGTCAAGAGGAATGTCTCCCAGGTAGGGAGAGAGTATCTAATCTTCCATGAGCTGCTTATATCCTTCATGCCTACAAATGGGGTCATACAGCTAAGACCTTATTGACAGGCTTATTTCCACTTCTTCCTCAAATTGACCGATTATGTAACTACCAGAGGAATTGTGCTGAGATTATATAGTATCTTAAATATTATATAGTATCTTAAATAGGACTGATATCTTTACAATTTTGAGTCTTCCAAAGTGAGTTGTAAAGTTTTGTTCTTTTTTTTTTTTTTTTTTTTTTTTACCGTAATCACTAATTTTTTTTCCTGAGCTGGGAAACTTCTTATCTTTCCATCAATTTTGGTGGAGCATTTGGCAGGGTAGAGGATTCTCCTGTTGCAGTTATTCTCCTTCAACTTTCAGAAGATGGTATTCCATTTTATCCACTTCCTCATGTTCTCCTGAGAAGCTTGAGCATATTCTCATCTCATTACCATTATAGGCAACTGAATTTTTTTTTCTCTAGCTGTTTTTATGATTTTCTACTCTTCCACAAAGTTGGGTATTTTGATTACTAGATGTTCTCTTGCGTTCTTCTTGGGGTTCAGTCTGATTGGTTTCCTCTCTCTTTCCTGAATGATCATTTGATCTTTTTTATTAAATTGGGGAAATTTTCTTCCAGAAATTTCCTCATTGTTTTGACTGTTAATGTCTTTGTTATGTCTTGCTGTGGTACCCTGATTAGTTGAAAATTATTTCTCTTCATTGCTCAGCACCACTCATTGTTGTGAGGTTTCCTTCAAGTCATTTAATGATCCTGTTTGATTGTCTTTCACATTTGATGAATTCTGTTTGACTCTCTTTGAGATCACTAATACGATTCTCTTCTACTTCCAGGGTGTTAGCAAGGTCTTTTTCACATTCTTTGTTGCTGTTGCATAATCCATTAACTCTTTTTCCCCTTCAATATGAAGACTGCAGTGTCTGCTTTTTCATTCTTCTTCTATAATGATTCCCTCATATCTTGTATGACCCTTAGAAGAATTCTGAAGATAATGATTCAAAGTATGTTTCTTCTATCTACCATATGTTGCTAGGTTCAGATCCTCTTCAGACATTGTGGTTTGTTTCACTAGCTCTCTTTCAGTGAATGCTGATGTGAGTTGTGATATACATGGCATTTTGGTGTTGCTAGAGGTTGTATATTTTGTGTGGTGTGTACAGTGCTGGGTGCAAGGCTAAGCAAGTCCATGTGTGGCAATCAGAGGCTTGCAGTTTGGGATAGGATTAAATCATTTTTAATATTAGGTATGTATGTTTAAGGTGTGCATTATTTTTTGTGGAATGTTCATTCCCCACTGGAAACAGAAGTGAAATTTTTGCTTTGGAAACTATAGGGAACCTAGACAAGTGAGAAATACATTGTAGGAGACAGTAAATGTCAGCCAGGACAAAGAATTCTCCCTGGAAAGAGATATTATGTAAAAGTGTAAAGAATCATCCCTAAACAGAAACTTTTCCTTTATATATGGGTATCAAATGGATATAGGAGTTTGTAATGATGTATTTCAGGAACACATATACACATTGGAATGGCAAAGTAGGATACATTCACTCCATAAAACAGACTTCCTGCCATTCATAGATCTGTAGACTTTTTTTATCATTGTTTATTAAGGAAACCTGCTCTACAGATTGCAATGCAATGTAAAGAAACCCAAATCCCCAAAGATGCCTTCATAACAAATGGGAAAAATATTTAACTCAAGGATTTAATCTTTCTTGAATCCACAGGCAATGCTTGTGAAAACAACAGTAAAGAAATCAAATGCCAGGCTACATTAAACAAATCTGCTGTACAAGTTTGTTTTAAAGGTTTGGAGTACAAAGATGCCACTTCAAGAAGGTAAGGTGCATCTAGCCCAAGACATGATATTTTCAATCACTTCTATGTATTTGAAAAATTCACTTTTAGTAAGGAAGCTGTGGGAGAACTGACCTATTTGAATTATGCTGCTGGTGAAGAATACCAAGTATTCCAGTGACTACCAGAAGAACAAAAATATCTCTTCTGCAGGAAACATAGTTAGAGTGCTCCTTAGAAGCCAGAGTGATGAGACCTACTCTCTGATACTTTGAACATCTTTTCAGGAGAGACCAATCTCTGGATAAAACATTATGATCTATAAAGCACAGAAGATAACGATGTTGGATGAGATGGATTGACACAGTGACTGAAGCAATGGGCTTTGCCAAACCTATGAGAATGGGCCAGGCCTAGGCTACCCTTCTGTCTGATTCTGTGGTTAGCAGAATTCCTATGAATAAGAACTGACTTTGGGAGACCTACCTACCACACTGTGTGTCTGCTTGTAGGAATTTACATGCATGCTGGGTCCAGAGATGCTTCTTTGTGCAACAGAAATAGAACAAAAGTGAACATATACTTCATATCAAACACAAAAGATCTTCAATGCTTATCAGACTCAATATTTGTATGATTTAGCCAGCTGAGAATGATCTTTTTGCTTTTTTTTTTGTTTAAGTGTGTTGATCTTTATTTCTGGCCAGCAGAGGGCAGCAAAAGGCTTCCATCAGCTGGACGATAAAAATATCTCAAGAAATAGAGGGTCAGGTAAGCAAATACAAGACCCTCCCAAGGTCAGGGGCAGTGGCTTTAGAGGAAGGAGAAGTACAGCAGCTCATTGCAACAGGTAAGCACAAGTTAAAAGACACACGGGAGGCAATGTAATCAAGAAAAAAGACTTCAACTCCAATCAGACTGGCCATTGATTGACCATAGAGCAGCATCCCCGTGACTGTCACTCTGTAGAGGAAAGCCCTGGTGGTTTTGAGCTGCCCAACTGGAGTTGACGCCCAGTTTTTTAACCACTAGATCACCAGAGCCTAATGCATGCATTGAATCTCCCATCAAATAATTCATTTAACAAACTCCACCTTACATTCAGGTTCTTGGTTTACAACACTTCTAATCAGAAACTCTTCAAATCCATGAGGAATCCTCATCAAAACATATGGCTTATTACAGTTGCCTGTTTGAGCTGTGGTATACTTTTTACATTGCATTTTATTTATTTATCTGCAGAGAACTTACAAATTTTATTTGCTTTTTTGAAATTGTATAACTGATTGCATGACACTGCAATTCAATATGTTCAATTAAATGTGATAATGGGAAAGAAAAGAAACATACAGAGTTCAAGTATGTTTGGGAATATCAAACATTGCTTCTCAATATGAGGTACGCCATTGCCAGAACTATTAACTCACTGCTTGTGTAATTCTACACACTGCTTGTAAATATGACTCTATTTACATATATTTAGATATGAAAGAAACGTCTTCCTTAGAATTATAAAACATGCATACAGAAGACTTTCCTAAAGATGTGGGAGTCATTTCCGAGATTGAGCAGAGGCAACCAGTTACTACACATATTTGAAAAGTTACAACCCAAGGTTATAAATGCTTCAAATTTAATGCAAAGCTGAAAGATAAGTTCTCTAAAGGAAAAGGTTAGGAAATTGAGGTAGTGTAGATGATTCCGCTGAGTTGTGGACACTCTAATACCCCAGGTGCTAACACTCTGAAACAGAAAACTGGATTGAACCTTTAAAGAAACAAACAACAGCTCAGGATGTCCAAAAAGAGAACTTGAAGGACGGACGTTTTGATGAAGTCAGGGAAGGATGTGCCAATGATCATGTGGTGCCTGGTAGCCTTGTCTCATATTCTGCAGATCGTCTTCCTGTCATTTGAAATTCATTGCAATAAATTCTTTAGAAGAAACTTTAGCTAAATTTTTTGGATTAATGCTATCTTATAGAAGAAAGAGCAAACGCTTTACAACCTCAGAAGGCAGTGTGCATCTTAGGTCTACTACTTCAAACCTCTGTGTCTCAATTACATCCAGGGGAGAGCAGAGTGAGAAGCTTCACTCCTTTCTGTAACACACAAATTCAAAAGGAAAAAAAAAGGAATAGAATACAATGGAAGGAAGGGAGAGAGGAAAAGAGGAAGGAAGAGAAAAATAAATATATGAAGGAGATGGGAATAGAAGAGATAAGAAAGAAAGAGAGATAGAGATGAGAGGGAGAGAGAGAGAGAGAGAGAGAGAGAGAGAGAGAGAGAGAGAGAAGGGGAAAGAAGTGAGGAAGGAAGGAAGGACAGGAGGAAAGACTTTAGAAAGTAAGAAAGAGGCAGAACAACTCAAAGCAAGCATGTCAGAACTTTGGAGAACAGTCGAAAGTAAACGGAACCAAATAACTGCTGAATCATGGAAAAAGAACTTTGAAGAAATTTCATTGGAAGAAGTTTGGAGAAAGCTTTATTCTCCTTTATTGGCTTATGCCTCTTGCTGATCCAGCAACTAATGTGAAAGCTGGTGGTTTTGAATCAAAGCAAGTCTGAACAAGAGAAAAACCATTGCTGGCCCCTGTGCCATTCTCACACATGGTACGCTTGAGACCATTGTTACAGCCCTGTGGTGATCTAGCACAGTGAGGACCTCCCTGTTTGGGGATGACCCTCTGCCAAACAGATCCCCCTGCTCCGGCAACTACTGGCTCTTGATGAAGAAGATAGCAGCCTGAATTTCTTTGAGGAGACCGCAGACTCTAATTCCAGAAGGAGCAGAATAGATCCTAACTGTGAGACCCCTTCTGTCAAGATAGCTTAGTTACATCGTGCATCTGTAACACAAACCCTAGAGGGAGGTAGTTGCAAATAACTCATATTTGTTTGCTCTGAGTTCTGAAAGCTAAAAGCTTAAGGATATCACTAGATATCATTATTTCTTGCATGTCTAGATGCTTTTGGTTTCCTGATAATCCTTAGTTTATTATATAGAGTCCTCATATATTTACTATGTTCCCCTATGTAGGAGAGAGAGAATTTTGCCTTAGTACTTAATGTAAAGTCAATTTTCCATTGATTGAGAGATAGATTATGCTACATCAGACTGCAGCATGAAAAGTCATCCCAATTTATGCTGTAATTCCTTGTCTTCAGCTTGGTTCCACATCACAGCTAGCCCATGTACATCACAATGAAACACTGCCTGGGCTGTGACAGCCACAGAATTGTGTTTATGTGAGAGCACATTAAGGCCAACACTGTGGGAATCCTTGTCTAATACCTTCTTTTTCCCCGCTCTACTATGGCACCAAGTTGAATGTCCTTCTCCTGTGCTCGATCTCTCCTGAGAACATGTACAAGCCACACGCAGTCTCACCATCTTCGTCTCTAAGGAACATCCTTGGTGGATGTCTTACAAGGCAGATATGGTCATTATTTTTGCCATCCATGGAACTTTCAGGATTCTTCACCAGCGTCATAATTCAATGGCATCTGTCCTTCCTAGGTCTTATTTAATACCCAATTTTCACACGCATATGAAGTATTGTAAGTACTGTGGTTTTGCTTAGGGACACCTTAGCCCTCAAAGCCACACCTTTTCTTTTTGCCACTTTAACAAATCTTGTGGAGCAGACGTATTGTGTGCGATGTGCCACTAGATCTCTTGACGACCACTTCTTTGAGCATTGATTGTGGATCCAGCTACACAAAGTCCTGGATTATAACTCAATGTTAAGAATGCCGCAATCCTCATAATGGACCAGTGGACAACGTGATGACAAATGGAGGAAAGACTGGAGTGGGCAAGGGGAAGGGAGGGAGGAAGGGTACTATAGGGAGCTGATAGTGGGGGCCTGGAGGGAGGGAGAAGGTTTTGAGAGTGATGATGGCAATGGGTGTGTAAAAGTGGCCTGCATACAACTGATGTTGTTAGGGATTGTGATGGGAGTTGTATGGGCCCCCAATAAAATGATTCATTAAAAAAAAAAGGGAAGGAGGGGAAAAGGGAGTTTTTTGTTGTTTTTTTTTTAAAGAGGAGCTTGTACCAAGGGCTCAAGTGGAAAATGTTTGGAAATGTATGTGGCAACAGGTGTGCAAACGTGCTCGATACAAATGATGTACTGAATGTTGTAGTAGCTGTAAGAACCCCCAATAGAATTATTAAAAAATATTTCTCTTTTGAATGTATGCATCAAATATGTGTGCTTTGTTCATTTTTAGAATATAAAATGTATATATTAGGTTGGTACATTTTCGGCTGTAACATATTAGCTGTGTTAGCTTAGATGCAATTATGATTTTATTATTTTCTTTGAAGACTAATTATAGTTTATGAAGATGTGAGTGACAATTTGACAAGGAGTGCACTGTGATAATTAGGTTTAACCTCAACTTGGATGGGCAAGGATTTTTCCATAGTATAATCTTCATAATGCTCCCAGCTACATAATGAGATCTTTTATGAAGTAGCCAGGCAGTTGTGGGGAAAATGGTCACACCATTAACATGGTTCAGGGAGATTCATGGCATGGCCTACTCTTAGAATACCTTGACACTGTTAGGGAACTAGCTCACTCATTTGGGGTTTGAATCCTATATCTAGTTTATCTGGCTGCTGTTGTGTCCTCAGTGGACTGTCAATGTTGGCTTCATTAGGCCAGTCACAGTTTATTTCAACTTGGTATCTATTTGCCTGTGGTCTCTGGATTTGTCTTCCTCATTCTGATTCATCAACTTCTGCAGCTACAGGAGCAGGGAGAAACTTTTACATTAAATCTGACACACAAACTTTAATTGGACTGGACTTAGCGATGTCTATAATGTTGTGAACCATTTCTTGGTATAAATCACTGATTTTACTTCTCTAGAGAACCCAGGCTAACCTAAGCCTGGTGAAGTTCATGGTAAACTGATAATTTTATGTTGTTAAGATCAAGGTGGAGGGGCTGAGCCCCGGCGGCGTAGTGGTTGTGGGTGGGACTGTGGCCCACTGGGATGGAGGTTCAATTCCAGCTCCACAGGAGCAAAGGCTGGGCCTCCTACTCCCATCACCAGAGGGCAGTGATGCCCAAAAAAAACAAAAAAAAAGAGATGAAGTTGAAGGGTGCACGCATATTTTTTCTATTTTAAGAAGAAATAAAACTCTAAGTTCACTGAAGAATACTTATCACAGAATTCTTCTCAAGACTGAAATATAGGATACATATACTCTATACTTTAAATATACTGTATTCCAATTTAATAGCAAAACCCAGTTACTAGATAGGCAGTTCCTAGTATGATCTAAAGATATACTTACTGCTATTAATTAAAAATAGGGAAACAATTTTAACATTTAATGATTTATCTGAAACTATGAACTCAAGCTAAAACTAAAAAATAAATATTCCTGGGCTGAGCCCCTGTGGTGTAAGTGGTTGAGTGCGGAACTGCAACCCACAGGCTTGGTGGTTCAAATCCAGTGGCAGCTCTCAGGAGCGGCACTGGGTAGCACCCACGACCACCAGAGGCAGTGATGCCCCCCCAAATTTTTTTAAATAAATAAATATTCATCTTTTATCAATGATTTTCTCTGTATAGCTATCTCAACATAAAAATAAAATGAGCAGATAAAAAAATAAAAAAATGAAAAAATGAGCAGATATGTTTCTCTTACTAGGTTCAGATAAATTTAACTTGAGAGGAAGTTGATGCCATATGTTCCCACAAAAACATCATGTCCTCTTGGCTCATTTTACTTAGAATTGACTTTGAGGTGGTGGACTTTTACATAACTGCTTTTTTTTCTCTAGAATATAGACATAATTAAATTTACAAAGATGAGGTCTGCAACATTGTTCAACTTTGTTCACATGGTATATGTGAGCTGAAATGAGCTGGCATATTTACTAATTATCTGGCGTAGTCAGTTGTATAACATTTCCTGAATTCAATAGGAACAGACATGTTGCTAATGATTCCTTGTTAAACAAATGCCACTCTCTTAGCTATGACATTTTGCTCATCAATTAGGCCATCCATGTAGCAAGAGAGTAGAACTATTCTTTTGTTATTAATTTGAATTAGCGTCATGTTCAGATATCTTAAAGCTTATGTCAGAGCACTCTTAATCTTAGATCATATAATAAAATGAATGATTGTTTTAGAAACACTAGAATATTTACTACCTGTGGTGGTTAGACTTTATGTCAGCAGAATGTTATTTGGGGGGAGGTAGACATGGAGTCCAGCCTACAAATTAGATGGCACATCAGTTATGTCTCCTTGGACATCTGGCCTTTTTAATAATAATAATAATAATAAAACATTTAGTTGCATGATTTGAACATTTGTTTCCATCACCTTGCTTCAGGTGAATACAGTTTCATCTTATATTCTTGGACCTATTGTCAGGGGATACTCGTCCCTAGAGAAGGACATCATGCTTTGAAAAGTGGGTGCTGGGTGGGGTGGGGGTAGGGCATAGGGCAGAGGAAAAATGGGAAGCCCTCAGTGAGATGGATTGACACAATAGTATAACAGTGGCCTTAGGCATAAGAATAATTGTGATAAAAGTACAAGTTGTGCAGTGTTTTCTCTATTGCTTGTAGAGTCACTATAGGTCAGAGCCAACTTGATGACAGGTAACATGAACAATTGTCATCCATTGTGCTTGCTATCGTCCTCTATAGTGTTTGTATAGAAATGAACAATATGAAAATGATATAAATTATACAAATGATATAAATTTTTAAAAACAAAAGTGTAAGTTATCATTTAAACTGTTTCTTTTTATATATGCATAGATATGTATATGTATATTGATTTATAATCGAGTACAATAACAAGCTTATAATTAATAGATGCCTAAAGTTTTTTTCCTCTTAATTTGAATGGTTCTCATTAGTAAATGAAGGTCTCAAAATCTTTCTTTCATCCACATCATTATGACTGACTCAACTTTGAGAAGACAGCCCTTTCTCAGTCAAGTCTTCAGTGCTTTCTGCCAACACTGTATCTGAAAGTGTTTCCCTGCTATTCATAATATTTTCAATGACTAATCTCCCAGAAGTGGATAAACTGTACATTCTTTATATTCTATTTTTAGTCTGGAAATCCTGCTGAAATCTATTATACTTGGTTTGCCCTGTTGTATATGAAATACCAATGACTTAATTTCCAGCATCATAGAAACATACAAACCACCCTAGTAGGACCACATAACATCTAACTAAATATGGATAACATTGATAAAAGTTAGAATTCTAAAACACTTCATTGAGCTCATGAAGAATCTATTGAACCAAAGTCAGTCATTCCTAAAGAGGAAGGGAGGAAATGGGTCTTAACATCTTTAAAGGTGTCCATCAGGGTTACATCCTTTCAACATATTTATTTGAAATCTAGGCTGAAAAAACAACCCAAGAAGGATGAAGCCCAGAAGAAGACATTAACAACCTACAATAGCACAGCTAATGCAAACTTGGTGGCTGAAAGAAATGAGGATGAAAGCACTAGCTGATTAAGATCAAGGACTACAGGCTTAAGTGTGGATTACAATTCAATGTAAAGAAAACAAAAATCACCACAGCAGGAGCAATATATAGCTGCATGATAAGTGGAGGAAAGATTGAAGTCAGATATTTCATTTTGTTGAGCTCCACCATCAATGCTCATGGAAACAGCTGTCAGGAGATCTAAGGACAATTGCTTCAGGCAAACCTGTTGCACAAAACAACTTTCATGTGTGAAAGAACAAGTTCGTCACTTTCAAGTGTGCTGACCCAAGTCATGGCATTTTCACTAGCTTCGTGTGAACGTGAAAGCTGCACATTGAATAAGGAAGACTGGAGAAGAAATGATGCATTTGAGTTTCAGTGATGGTGAAAAATATTCGCAGTACCATGGACAGCGAAAAGAATACAAAACTGTCTTAGGAGATGTGCAGTCAGAGTGTTTTTAGAAACACAAATGGAAAGACTTTACCTCATTGGGCATATTACCAGGAGAGACTAGTGCCTGGGGAAGGACAGCGTGTCTGGTAAAGTGATAGATAGTGAACAAGAGGAAGTCAATCAAGGAGTCACCAACAATGACACAGTGGCTGTGACAATGGGCACATACATAACAATTATTTGGATGATGGAGGATTGATGGTGCTTTGTTTTTTTGTACAGAGTCCTTGAGTTGAGACCAATTTGAAGACCTCTAACAACAACAGCATGGTAGCAACCATGATTTGTGAATACGAGTATATAGAGAACAATCAAAGAAATGTGGCCATTACACGTGGAAAAATTGCCTGAATTGGCTACCCAAATCAAATATCTACAAGAGGGTTTTTCCAGATGCAAAATCGAGAAGTAAAATGTTCAATGTATCATAAATTAGTGGTTAGAAGTGATTATATATTTATTTAATTTGAAATAAAATTAAATGTTAGTATTTTAAAATTATATATATTTTTCATATTGAAAGGCAAGATATCATTTATTATGAAAAAATCAGATGAGTTCAGGACCAGAGGAATGGAGGGATTCATTTCCTGTAATAGGTATTTTATGGACAATTTTATTTTCTTTCAAAAGCTTTATGTAAGACATTTCATCTTCCATTTCTTTTCATGACAGTAAGTCAGAAAATCTTTAAATGAATATGTAATGATTCTTGATTAATAATTTAAAGTTATAAATATTTTAATTCTAAGCCTGTAATACTTTAACAATTCTAATTCTGTAATAAAACTACTTCTAATTATGTTAACTTGTAAAGGAAGTGGTAAAATAATAAAGGAAGGAAGAAAAAACAATATTTAATAAATTGCAGCCTATAAATCACATTTTAATAATAAATTACTTAGCAATCTAACATACTAAAATAAAGCAATCCTTATTGTATCATCAAAAAATAATTGAAAGCTAAAGTTCCTCTGTTATATAAATAATTAGAAATCCACAAATGTTAGGAAGTTATTAAGAAAAATTTAAATACTGGTGTTTCCATACACATTCACAATGTTCAATATACAAATTAATTATTTGAATGTTATTAAATGTAATAAGTGTAAAATTTATAATGCACATCAATTAAAAAATCTGTCAGAATCAAAAATCAGCATTGTATTAAAAAAACAGTATCGAAAATTATGTAAATTACTAATGTCCAACGGTTCTGAAAATTTCATTCTATTTCTGTAAATTCCGTCCTACTTGGACAAATTAAAATGATAAAATTAGTGCATATTGCATGTGACAACTGCTTTACTTACTCCATAGAATAAAGCATATAGGCAAAATAGCAAGTGCAGATCGGTGTTAGCTAGTTTTTCTGCATTCGGCAAATCTGTAGTACAACACCTTTAAAAATAATAGACTTAAAGAAACATGCCGTCTTGAGGACTCAGGTGTTCTTGACCCCAGTCCATTGTCACTGGGTAAGAAATAAGAAAGACCCAAGAAGACCTGGTACATCTGGATTATGTTGCTAGAGCATTGTAACAAGGTCATGAACTGCCAGCCAAACAAACAAACGTGTCTTGCCGCTCTAATGGAATGCTCCTTAGATGGACAGATAGTGAGCCTTTGTCCCGTGTACATTGGCCTCATGGGGGACGTCCTGCGTGGTAGAAGGCAAGCAAAGCAGAAAGTTCCTCAAGGACGTGGACGGACACAGTGACTGCAATAACAGACTCTAACATAGCAAGGATTGTGAGGACGGTGCAAGACCAGGCAGCATCTCTTCCGTTGTCCATGGACGAGTTGTGATCGCACTGACGCTACAGAAGCAAAGGTTTTGGTATGGCTGCGCTGTTAACCCTGGGCATGGGGCTAGGTAAGATGCACCGAGCAGGAGTTTGGGGGAGTACTAAAAGGTTCCAACACTATCATAATGTCTTGTGAAGCTAGAAGGAAAGGATATGGTCATTCCAACATCCCACAATCAATTAATTGATCGCAACTCGTGGTTTCATCACAGCAATCATGTAAAATTTGTGCATCAAAATGGATATATACTAATTATTGAGGAATTATTACTCTTGTTTCCACAGAGGACATATTGAAAAGATTATCCAGCAAATGTTTATTAACTAAAATCCCCTTATTGGTAGGATTCTTAATTTATTTCATAATATTCAAGTGTCAACTACATTATAAATAAAGCATGAATAAATATTCACTTGGGTTAGCAGGACAACGTAACTATATTATGTAAATGTTCTCCACATAGAAACAAATTAACTAAAATGCAAATTAGTGAGAGTTAAAATAGCTAATATATTTCCCTGCTTCTTTATTAGCTTGATATATCTTCAGTAAATTATTCTATTTAAATAAACTATAAATTTTAGCAGTTATATATTCTTCAAATATGAATAATGCTTTTTTCAAATACATATAGTTTTTCTTTTCCTGCTACTTTTACACAAAAATAAATAAATAAGAGGAAAATAACTCACCCAAAATAAATGAATAGAAATAACATTCTTCCTAAAGGAAAATTAAATTAACAAATAGCAGCATTTTTGTTTTAAGGTTATAATTATCAACATTATTCAAAAAAGTGTCTGAAAATAGAAGTGTCCATATAAATCACAGGCATTTCTAACTTTTTTAATTGGTACACTTTCAAAACAGGGAAGAAATATAAAATGCATCAAGAGACTTGCCTAACTACATTCTTTTTAGGTGATGTGTCAAAGTGCTGTCATGTGATACATTTAAATACTAATATATTTTATAATTAACTTACATCAGTTTATTGATCCTTTATGAATTCTAGTTTATAGTTTACTCAGCAAATACTTATCAAAGTATTATTATTGGGGCTGAGCCCCGGTGGCGTAGTGGTTGTGCGCGGGCTGCAGCCCACTGGGATGGAGGTTCAATTCCCGCTCACAGGAGCAAAGGCTGGGCCTCCTACTCCCACCACCAGGGCAGTGATGCCTAAAAAAAAAAAAAAAAAAAAAAGTATTATTATTAATAAGACTCTATTCTTGCTACTGGGAGAGCTGAGGGGAATAGAGGACTACATGCTGGGCTGATAACTGCCAGGCGAGCTGTCAGAACCTGCCCACTGCTCCTCAGGAAAGGGATGAGATTTTCTGCTCTCTTAGAGGAGAAATCCAAAGAAACAATTCTAACTGGTCCTGTAGTGTGTTTGAGACAAATTTGAATTGATAGCAATGAGTC
This sequence comes from Nesogale talazaci, assembly GCA_004026705.1. Lineage (NCBI taxonomy): Eukaryota > Metazoa > Chordata > Mammalia > Afrosoricida > Tenrecidae > Nesogale > Nesogale talazaci. Next base: position 118,441 of record PVJH01001784.1, on the reverse strand, counting down.
TGATTTGTTCTGCTGCTTGACGCTTACCTGGATATCAAAAGGAGCAAATTAGCCTAGTGTTAGTGTGACTAGAGGTTAAGATCATAAGCAGGTGTTGTAATATGATGCTGTTGTTGCTGTGGGTAGGTGCTATCAAATCAGTTCCAACCCATACTGACCTTATGCACAAGAGAATGAGACACTGTGTGGTCCTAGGCCGTCCTCACCGTTGTCCCTCTGCCTGAGCCCAAGGTTGCAGCTGTTGGGTCAATCCATTATACCGAGTGCCTTCTTTTTCCCTGCTCCTCATCTTTTCCAAACATGATGCTCTTCCCCAGGTAGTGGGTTTTCCCTGACAATGTCGGAAGTATGCAAGACAAAGTCTCACCATCTTTGCTTCTAAGGAGAACTCTGGCTTTACTTCTTCTCAGAGAGATTGGTTTGTCTTTTTAAAAGGCCATGGTACGACAATAATCTTCTCCAGCACCACAATTCAAACACACCTATTCTTCTGTGATGTTCTGTACCGCAGTCTTCTTAGGTCTTCTTTGGTCCTTTACTATGGTAGCAAATGTTAAAAAAAAAAAGTCACTTACACACACTTCCTGAAAAAGCATAAAATAAAAGAGAAAGATTTTAATGTATATCCTATGAAATATAGGTACTAGTGTTAGGAAATAAAGTACAGAAGTTTACAAATAATTTGAATTACAGAAAAATAGCAAATCATTCTTTAAAATTATCAGTAAGTCTTATGTGATGGATTAAATTGTGTCTCTTTAAAACATGGGTTAAGTCCTATCCCTATTGCTTTAATTAAGATTTTATTTGAAAGTGGTTTTCTTTAGTTACATCAATGAAGTCAGTCACAGAAGTGAATCTTATATTATGACTTCTATCATTGGTGTGCCTTCAAGCTCTACAAGAGAACTGGACATTATCAGAGCTTGCATTAAGCTCATACTTGTTATGTTTGAGTCCATCGGCACAGCGATTTTATTAATCCATTTCAATAAAATAGTCCTTATTTTCATTGGCTCTCTACCAAGTTTAATGTTCTTTCCCAGGGACTGGTTTCTCTTGATAACTTGTCAAAGTACATGACACGACATCATCATCCTCACTCCCCTGGAGCACTGCAGCAGGATTTCTTTCAAGCCAGATTTGCTCCTCTTCTGGTGGCCTGTGGAACTTTCAATATTCTTTACTGACACTATCACTAAAATGCAACTGGTGATATTGAAAATACATTGACTTGGTCTAAGGTGACATCGTTGCACTGTAGATGAGTCTTCTGCAGTCTTTTTGCCTGATGCAGCATGTTGTTGGATTTCTTGACTGGCATTTCCAAGAGCATTGATTGTGTATCCAAACAAGGTGAAATCCTTGAAAATGTTAACCTCTTCCCTAGCTATCATAATGTAATCTCGTGGTCGGTCGGGAACTATTTATGTTTTATTTAACTTGCATTGTAGTTCTTTCTAAAGACAGTAGATTTTTATCTTTGTTAAGTGTTTCAAATCCTTGTTGTTTTCAACAAACAAGTTTATGTCATCTGCATAGGACAAGTTGTTAAAATGCATGTGCTGCAGCTTGTCCATAGACTACATTTTGGGGGATACTTTGCTTAGCATCTGAGATTGAATTCGAATGATGAGAGACTATAATCCTGAAGCATATCTTCCAAGATTTTAAACCATGCAGTATCCCTTTGCTTATTCCAGAGGCTACCTCTTGATGTATACACCTTCCATGTTGTCACAGTGAATTCCAGAATTTCCATTCTGCTCAATTTTATTCATAATTTGTTAAAATTTATAAAGTTTAATGCTCTTCATAATCAACAAAACATAAGTAACCATCATACTGGCACTCTCTCCTTTCAGCAAAGATCCTTTTGACATCAGTAGTCATAGTCCTTTTTCCAAGTCCTCTTCTAAACTCAGTTTGAACTTCACAAAGCTTCTTGTGAGATGTCCTGCTTGAAACTGTTTTTGAATTCAGCAAAATTTTACCTGCATGTTGCATTAGTGAAATTGTGTGATAATTTACACATGTTATTGATTCAGTTTTATTTGCAATAGGCACAAACATGGGTGTATTCTAGGTGATTGGTCAGGTAGATGACTTCCAAATTTCTTGATATAGACTAATGATTGTTCCCAGCAATCATCTGGTGCCAATCCACTCTTGTGCCTTCTTGGGATGTGTCCACCAAAATCTGATTTAAAATCGATGAACAATTTGCATTTCCTGAATGTACTTCTGATGCTATGTCTAATATATCAAAATATTTGTGCTAAGCTCTCATTCTGTTCTTAGGGCATTATACCTATTTGATCTCAACCACCCATGCACGAAGCCACTCTTTCATCACATTTATTGACAGTTTTCTATGTGCTAAGTTCTGTTGTAAGTGTATCATATTTTTTTCAAAATAAAAGAAAATCCTGGCATTCACAAATCATATATACTAATGAAGAGGGAACAAATAATAATTGAATAAGTCATGTAGGAACTTGCGTGAAGCAAATATGCTTTGTGATACACTGCTAAATCATTGTTCAAACTCCCCGAGGAGATTCTTGAAAGGAAAGAAGCAACTGAACTACGTCCTTACTACGAAATGCATGGCACCACTATGAGTCAGAGCTGAAATCAGCGGCAGATAGTAGCAATATAAAATACCCATGCAAAAGATTAGAGTAGGAAATATTTCATATTAGTGGGCAGAGATGATCTTTCTGATTAGGTGTTTTTGAGCAGCCAGTGGAATGAGATGGGAGAACAGATACATGGATTTCTTAATAAGGGAATATCAAACAAAGAGCCGTCAGTGGAAAGGTCCCAAGCGTGTGAGCAAAAGATGTGAAGAACAGAAAAAAGGTCAATGGAACTGAAATAAAGTGCACAAGCAGAGAAAGTGGAAGGAAAAGAAACAGCATGTGGGATGGACATGGTTAAATATGTTGTTAACACTTATCTCAAGAACCTTGGTGGTATAGTGGTTGGACTTTTAATCCACATGGTCATGAGTTCAATGTCACTGGCAGATCTTCAGGAGAAAGATGTGGCTTTCTATTCCCATAAACAGATACAGTCTCAGAAACCCACAAGGGAGATGTTAAGAGACAACATTGACAGTGGCAGAGAGAGTAAGCGCATTTATCCCAGAAGTCATACAACTTGTGCTTCTTCTCTTCTGTGCATTCTCCTACCTTGGGTATGGTACACAATATAGTGAAACAATTTGTCTTCTGACTCCAGATTATTTGTTGTTGTTACTGCTTTTAGGTATCAACTAGTTGGTTCCAAAAAATAGTTACTTTGCACAGTAGGACTGAGCACTGTACAGTACCTCACAGTTTTTCACTTTTGGGTCTATGCCTGAGTCGATTGCTGTAGTCACTGTGTCAACACATCCCATTGAGGGCCTTCCTCTTTTCCCCTGCTCCTCCACTTTACCAAGTGTGATGTCCCTCCACAGGGAGAAGTCTCTCCTGAGAACATGTCCAAAGTATGCAATGAAGTCTCACCACTGTTATCTCTACAGAAGACTCCAGACATACTTTTTATAAGACAGATTTGTTTGTCTTTTTGGCAAGATATGATACTTTCAGTAGTCTTCTCCAGAACCATAATTCAAATATATCAATTCTTCCTTGATCTTCTTTGTCAGTATTGAACTTTTATATACATATGAGACAATTGAAAATAACATAGCTTGGGTCAGGTGCACCTTCTGAACAAAATGATATCCTTGTCTTTCATTACTCTAGGATGATTTTGTGCATCAAAATTACCTGATGCAATTTCTTCTCATCTGTTTACTGCTGCTTCCTTAAACATTGACCCAAGCAAGACAAAAGCTTTGACAACTTTATTTCTCCATTTATCATTGGCCAATTTGTGAGAATTTCAGTCTTCACCAAGTGCTTCAAGTGCTACAAGTCCTTTCACTTTCACCTAACAAAGTTGTGTCATCTCTTTATCACAGGGTGCTAATAAGCCTTCCGCCAGTATTGATGCCACATTTTCTTCATGAAATCTATCATCTCTGAGAGAAGGTGGGGTAGAGAGATGGAGCCAACTACAAGGATCTACACGTAATGTCTTATCAGGAAGTCAGACATTAGAGGAGTGGGCAATGGGAGATTTTGGACAGTGTAAGATATGACAAAACAACAATAATTTATAAAGTATTGAGTGCTGGTGGAGGAGGGAAGCGCAAGGATGAAGGGGAAAGGATGAGAAGCTTATATCAAGGAATCATGTGGAAAAGCAGATACTTGGAGAATAATAGCTGCAGCAAGCATGTGAAGGTATGTGGCACAGTATATGTATTTATGTATTGTCAAAGGTGATGTCTGAACCCCCAATAAAATAATTTTAAAAATCTAGCATCTCTGATAATGTGCACATTTTACAGATTGAATAGTATGGTGAGAGAATATAATCATGTCTCATGCATTTCTTGAATTTGAATTCCTGTGCTCTCTTTAAGCAACTGACTTTTTATCCATGTACAAGTTTCTAGTAAGTATAATGATGTGTTCTGAAATTCCCAGTCTTCTCAAGTTCATCTATGTTATGATTGACACAGTGGGATTCTTTGAATAGTCAATAAAACACAAATAAACATCTTTCTGGTATCCTCTGCATTCAGCCAAGTTTCATCTGAGATCAACAATGGTGTATCCCTTGTTCCACATACTCTTTGGAATCTGGATTGAAATTCTGGAAGCTCTTAGTATATACTGCCCCAACCAATGTTGGATAATCTCAGCGAAATTTTATTTGCATGTGACATTAATGAGAATAGTCTATATCTTTGAACATTATGTTGGGTCACTTTTCTTTGGAATAGGCACAGTTATGTACCCCTTCCAATAGCCAAGTAATTAATAGCCTACCAAATTTCCTGGCATAGATGAATAATTTTCCAGTTATTCCTTTGTTTGCTAAAACATTTCACTTGACATGAGAACAAATGAAGGGAGAGGAAGATAGAATGGAATGCATCCTAGCCCACCAAGCCTTCAGGACCATATTCCCACTCAGGGCAGCTGATGCACAGGGAGGAATATATGGCTGTTCCCACTATGAAATACGGCTACCCTCACTGACCCAAGGCCTTTCTGGGTCAACAATGGAGACACAGGGTCAGGATTATACCCTGTCTGACACAGTCATACCATGGCAAAACACTAAGGGTGTGCAACAGGGCATGGAGCTACAGATGGAGTGCCAAGGGTATGTGTGCATATATATATATATATATATATATATATACACACACACACACATTGAACTATTCACAGGTTTGAATATTGTTGTCATTTTTATTTTTACATATATAGAGGATATTGTGGAGTTTTGGGGTTGTTGTTATCATTGTTTTGTTTTCTTTGGTTGCTTCATTTTAGGATGCCTTTTTTGTACATATTGTTACCTCTGCAAGTCTATCTAGATAAGATAGGCTGGAAAAATGGTCTGGAGGTGAAACCCAAGGGACTGATGGTTCCAGGGCCGGTTACAGGAGAGAAGGGGAAGTGGGAAAAATGAGGTGGTATTGACCAGCTCAGGGATAAGGGAATAACAATTGATTCAAAATCAGTGACAAGATGGGTGAGAGAAATCCAGTAGGGATTGATCAAGATTAATGTGACAGAGAAAAAATACTGAAACCCAAATGGAGGCTGAGCATGGTAGTGGGACAAAAGGAAAGCAAAGGGAAATAGAGGAAAGAACTGGGGGGGGGGGGTAAAGGACATTTATAGAGGTTTGAATACAGGCATGTACATAGGTGCATATATTTATATGCAATGACAGAGAAATAAAGCAATGAGCATATACATACAGGGTTAGTAGTAGGACAGCAGATGGGCATTGGACCTCCACTCAAGTACTTCCTCAGCGCAAGAACATTTTGTTCTAGTAAATTGGCATTTGTTCACTTTCCTGACAAGCTCACTGAAGACAAATGTGTGCATAAGCAAATGTGGTGAAGAAAGCTGATGGTGCCCGGCTATCAAAATATATAGCATCTGGGGTCTTAAAGGCTTGAGTGAACAAGCGGCTATCTAACTCAGAAGCAGCAAAGCCCACATGAAAGAAGCACATTGTGTGACCACAAGGTGTTGAAGGGATCAGTTATCAAGCATAAAATTACTAAAATTATATCGTTATAAATGAGGGGGAGTACAGATTGGGGATCCAAAGCCCATCAATAGGTGAAGTGACATCCTCTTACAGAGAGATGCAGGGAGGGGATGAGCTAGTTAGGGTGCAGTGTAGTAACCATGAAATATGGAACTTTCCTCTAATTCTGCAATGCTTCCTCCCACCCACTATCATGATCTCAATTTTACCACCTAAATCCAGCTAGACCAGGGGATGTACACTGGAGTTGGAAACATGGGAAATTTAGGATAGATGTTCCCTCCAGTGGGAGTGGTGATACTGGGAGACTGGAAGGATGGTGGAATAGAAAGGGGAAACCAATTTCAGGGATCTACATATAACTGCCTCTCTGGGCCATGGACAACAGGGAAGTAAGTGAAGGGACACATTGGACAGTGTGCTATATGAAAAAGTAATAAAAATTTGTAAATTATTAAGGGCTCATGGAGGACAGGGAGGAGAGGAGGGAAAAATGAGGAGCTGGTACTGGGGGCCTAAGTAGAGGAAGGATATTTTGAGAGTGATGATGGCAATAAGTGTACAAATGTGGCCTTGTATGGATCGTGATGGGAATTGTATGAGCCGCCGATAAAATGGTTCATTAAAAAAGGGAGGAGGAAAGAGGAGCTTACAACATGGGCTCAATTGAAAAATATTTGGAAATGAACATGGCAACATGTGTACAAATATGCTTGATAAAATATGCTTGATAAAAATGATGTATTGAATGTTATAAGAGCTATAAGAGCCCCCAATAAAATCATTGGGGAAAAAAAGATTTCAATTGGTAATCCATAAATTCCTGGATCCTTGTTTTTGGTTAATGCTCTCAGTGCTTCTTGAATTTCTTTTTTCAATACCCTTGACCCTTGCTCATATGCTAGCTCCTGAAATGGTGGCATGCTACTATCTATTTTTGGTGAAGTTCCTCTGTACGGTTTCTATCGTCTTTTGATGCTTCCTGCATCATTCAGTATTTTGTCCATGGATTACCTGAAGATTGCAACTCAAACCTTGATGTTTTTATCTTAAGTTAATTTTCTTTAAAATGTTTTAAATGTCTTGTTTAGTTTTTGGATTTCTAACTCTAGGTCTTTGCCTATCTCATCATATCTTTCCAATCTACCCATTGAAAATTTCATATATATATATATATATAAACACACACATATATACACACATATATACAGGGTCATTGAGTCATAATGCACATATTATGCAATGCAATACTTTAGTTATCTCAAGAAGTTGTACAATAATTACCACAATCAATTTTAGATAAATTCCTCATTTTTCTACTTATTTGCCCCTATTGTCCCCTGCCACTCTCTCCCAAAATAGATTAATGCAGTCCCTTTATCCATAGCTTCATCCATACTGGATCTCATATACTGAGAATGCACAAAAACAAATGATGATAACAACAACCAAATGAAATAGAGAAAACCTCAATTGAAACTAAAGCAGAGCAACTTAAAGTTGGACCAAAAGGAAAATAAAATGAGGTTTTAAATTGTAAGCTATATACATTTACCATGGAGCCATGACTATGTGTTGGACTTGGTTCTCAGAAGTTACCAGCTCCTCCATTGGAGCTGCTGTATGCTCATAAACAGTCACAATCTTGGAAATTCATGGGGAAGTTTTATATGAATGCTAAGTTGAACACTGGAGTAGGAAGACTGAAGAAAAAGAAGAGATAACTTGTAGTTATGATATTGGCAAAGAGTACTGAGTATGCCATTGATAATGAGAACAATTTAATATTCTTGGAAAAGTATAGTCAGAATATATTCCTTACGAACAATAATGGTGATATTCGTTTATTAGAAATGCTCTAAGAAGAGCCAGTCTCACACTTGCTGGGGACCAGAAGAAGACTCTCAGAGAGTTGAATGGACACATTGGCTGCAACAATGAGATCAAACATGGCATCACCTTCCTCTACAATCCTGAGCGTATGTTAAAGACACCAAGCCCCGTGACACCACTCTACCAACACCCCAGGGTTCCTCTAACTAGGTGCTGAAATTAGCACCTAAAATTAGCACTCTAAAATTAGCATTCTAAAACTGACCCAACACCAGGGCTCTGAAGTATATACAAACTCTTTTTTAAAGTCTTTGTTTGACAATCATTCCATCAAAGAGGACGACCTCTTCAAATCCATTGAAGTTCTCCATAAAGATGACCCACTCACATAAGTCTGAATTCTTCTTATACTGATCTAGGTTATCTCTTTCCCATGGCATTTATAATTGTTGATTTTGGGGGGGGTAAATTACTATATTTAAAACCTCTGCATACCAATGAAAGGTCTTTGGGGCCAGGAATAGTTGGTTGGATTTGTGATGTCTTCTAAATATCTAGAACCATTTTAGCATAAAGTAATCGCTCACTTATTATCTGTGGACTTCTTTTCTCAATTTACAATTCCAAATCCCTTTGAGAATCCTCCTATTCTAAAGTATATTTTCTTCCCAGTGAATCAGTCGATTTATTCAAGTGGTTAGGTTGTCTTTTTTGATTCGAAATAAGGCACCCAAGCCCATTATGTTGGAAGAGATATTCCAGGAAACATAATTATATGGCATCTATTTAAATTGGGTACAAAAACAATTACAGTACTAAAAGGATTCTTCCCGTTCCTATAAATATATAATCATTATTCTACTTTTCTTTCAAGTTGATTGACTCTCCTGGGGTTAGTAAGATAGATTTACATATTTGTCTTTTATGTTAATCTCTGGAGGTAAATTCTACAAAGGCTATTAGAAAGAGAAAAAAAATCCCCTGATTAATTGTTTCTGATGTTGAACAATTAGCAGAAACTAACCATTTGCATTTTAATAACATTGTAACCATCTGTTAAATGAATGCATTAATCTTGATTAGCTTGGTTGCAGACACTTGCAGTTGGGGTTTACTGATGTGTGCACAGATAGGAGACTCTTAGAGTCATGTGTAGCTTTAATTTCTGCAGTGAATACTAACTGAGAAAAGCAATGCACACTTAACTAATGTGCTGATGGAGCGTAGAAAAGAATAACAGAAAATGCTGTAGAAGAAACAAGTTATTTGGATATAAATCAACTAAGACAAACTAGAAAAGGCAGTGATTTTACTTTTTTGCATTTAATATTGTATAAATTTTAATATGAATCATTCAATGATTTGTGTGGCCAACTCTCAATGGCACAATTATGTGTTTGATCTTTTTCACCACCATGCAACAAAATAAAATATGAAATATGTAATCGTAGCCAAAATGTTACCCACCAGGCCTGAAGAGGAAAACCTAAAATCATCCAGTTAATAGAAAATTACTCTAGTAGGTCATTAAAATGAAGATTTGAGGGGCCATTTTATAAGGTCACCTCATACCAAGAGCACTGTTTTCAAATGCCCTCTTTGTATTTTTATTGTTTTAACAGCAGTTTTCTTCTTCATTTCCAAAGCTCCAGTATATGAGCTACTTGTGACCTCAGAATCACACTTACCCACTAGAGATATATATTATTCTATGTGTAAATTATCATTAATTAAAAATCCTCTCTATATAAAGAATGAAAATATACTATAAGAGGCATATTGTGTCATAAGAATTTGGGACACACAAATTATCTTCTGCATTTTTAACTTGATAGAGTCCTTGTTTCCAAACTTAGTAGCTGAACTTTATATCTAAGAACAAATTGCCCTTATGATATCCAGCCCTTGACTCCTAGCTGAAAGATTGACTGTTGGAAGCTACCCTGGAGATGGCCTAGGAGATAAGTCTGGTGATCTGGTTCCTTGAGAACTCTCAGTTCTTCTGCACAGCAGTGGACTCCCAACAGAGTCAGTGGGCTCCCCACGGGTCAGAGTCAACTTGAAGACAACTGCAAACCCTTCCCCCTATGACTCCCAGCAATAATCTGATCATTACAGTGGTCTTATATTCTTTTGCTGTTCTAGCAACCTTTTATTTCCAATTTTACAATGATTTGACACTGAGAATCTCTCACTGATTAAGCTCTCCTGCTACTAGACCATGAACTTAGTGTTAGGATCATTATGGTTTTCCAAGAGAAAAGAAAACAGGTGGTCCGGAAGTAACTTTTACAAGAGTGTTCACCATGAGGCTGTTCCTAAATGCAAAAGGTAAAACAACATAAACTACTTTTATTAGGAAAGTAGCTTGAGGGCAGCGGCGTATTCCCAGAAGGCAATGTTCTTCAGTGAGAGCAAACACAGAGGGCAAAGCTGGTCTGAGCTGGAATGTACATGACTTTCGAACCCACTACACTGCCTGAAAAACAAACTCTGACAGGGAAATAGATACTGTTTCAGTGCAGTCCTAGGACATTCTAGGATAAGGTGAATAAACTGATCATGCAAAAAAAAAATCTGAGTACTAGCTGCTTCTGGGGAATGCGTGTAAATTGGGAAAAATTAAGAGACCTTCTGAAGGGGTAGATAAATGACATACAGTGATTTACCTAGATGTATGTATTTGTGACGCTTCAGGAAAAGCACACTTCGACCATGTGCGCTTCATGATGAAAATAGAACATGAAGTATCAGACATAACTAGGGAATTATTATGAACAATAATATGCAGATATATGCAGTTCCTTTGAAATGCTTGCAATCATGAGGCGATAAAGGCTGGTTGGAGCCCTGAGGTGACAGTGCTGAGCTAACAACTGCAGCATCAGCAGTTGGAAACCACCAGGGTCTCCACAGGAGAAGGGCCATGCTCTCTGCTCTGCAGTTACAGCCTCAGAAACTGACAGGCTGATCGCTGATCGCTTTACTCTGTCCTATCTCACGGAGCTGCTACGAGTTGGTTTTTGGGATGAATTCTTTTTTAAATGACTGCTTCCTTGTCAAATCAGTTATTGACAAAGACTTACAAACACTAAGGACGACAATCTTGTAGCTACTCCAACACAAAGTGGACAAACTCCCTGGCACCCCTGGCCATGAAACAATGCAGATGGTATCATGTGCTTCTAAGAATCCTTGTAGTGGGGCAATCACAAAGGGCCAATTAGAAAGTACTGTGTATCCTTTGCTACCATTACTCGATTCCTACTCACAGCGACTACAGGAGAAAATAGAACGGCCCCAAAGGCTTTTAGAGAAGGTAGACTTCAGAATGTCAGCGCAGACAGGTTCATCTTTCTTCCAGAGTTAGCCAACCAAAGATGAACTTACAACATGTAAGGGCTTCCTAAAACACATCAGAAAGTTTCAAAACTCACCCAGCTTCAGATTCTAAATGTGCCACTACAGTATGAGACTCGTGAGCAGAGCTTATGAAAACTACTTTTGTTGCTGTAACAATAGCACCTTTTGCTTCATGTCTTACGAAGGTAAGTCTTTTTTTCCTGCTGGAAGACTGCAGGAAATTTTTACAGCGATATAATATAGGTGTCATGCATTCTAACTCTGCAGCCTGGTCCTCAATCCTAGGTTTCCAGTGACACTGTTGCCTTATAGTGCACGACAATTGTCACTTAAAGTGATTCCACCCTGCAGAGAATAAAAACTCTGGAGGACTGTGCATCGGGGCTGTATCCTTTCACAGTGTTGATTGAATCTGAGTCCTGAGAAAGTAGATCACATGAAGAGGAACATGTCAGGGTGGAAGGAAAATTCTTCAAAAATCTTCAATTGTCAGGTGGCATATCTTTGCCTATAGAAAGCTAACAGGACTTGAAGCACTTACTAATGATGATCAAATGGTACAGCTTTCAGTAAGTTTTACATCTCAAAGTAGAAAGAAAATCCTTACACTGGATCAATAGATGACATTAGAACAGGGTGAGAATTTATTGAAGCTCCAAAGTATTTCGTTTTACTTGCCTCTATAATCAGAAGTTCATGGAAGCAGCAAATGAGACACCATTGAACATATTGCATTGGGCAAGCATGCTTTACAACTCCATTTTTTAATGTACAAGACAGTGTTAAAGAGCAAAACTTTCACTTTGAAGACTCCGTTGAAGCTGACATGAAAGAGGGTATTTTTCAATCACCACACGCGTGTTAAGGCTTAACAATGAATAAAGAGAAGTGGATGATTGTTGGCCCATTTGGTTTGTGATGTGGTCAGAGAATATTGAAATTGCCAGGAACTGCCAGAAGAATAAACAGATCAGCCTTAGAGGTAGTTCAGCAAGAACGTTCCTGGCAAATCAGAATGGCATGTATTTCACCTCATGTATTTTGAACATGCTTTCCGGAGAGACTAGTCCCTGAAAGAGGAGTTCTTGAAATAGAGGGAAAACCTTCAATGAGGTGATTGGCTCCATGGCTGCAACAATGGATTCAGTCATGAGAGTAATGCAGAGGCGGCTCAGAGCTAGGCAAGGTCTCATTCCGCTCTAGGCAGAGTTGCCATGGGGCTTCTAGAACCATTGGACCTAATAGCAGGATCTACATCTCTGTCTGGGAACTTTGTTTATCATGACTGTTAAAATAATTAGTCTCCCAGTAACAACTACTTAAATATTAGTCACCATGATACATAAACTGTGAGCTAGCACATAAAGTGTGAACTCTACTCTAGCTGGATAATCTAAAAATTACTACATACGTAGCACATATAAACATTGATTGGTTAATTATCAGCACATATTTTTCATATGAATTATTTATTTCAACTCTTTCAGTGACTGGTCACTACATGCCTGTTCTTTAGTTCTTTTAGTTCTTTAGTTCTTTAGTTTAAGCACAGATATAAATGTGCTATTTTACCTTTCTATCTTCTGGTGACAAACCCACTTGACAGCTCCAAAAAAAAATACAAATGATGATCAAGAAGAAACTAGCTCCAAGAGATGGCAGTGCATCAAGAGAAATGAATCACGATGAATCCAGAAATAAAATTGCACGAGAATATATAGAAAGGGAGAATAATGATTCTGAATAATTTGAGGTTTTAGATATGTGACAAAAGGAAATTAGTTAAACCAGAGTAATTGAAATAAGTGGGGAAAAAAGAATAAAGATGTCCCATAGGAAATGAGGCCCACAAGAGAAAAGCAACAACATAACAAAAACACTTCATTCTAAAGAAATTCTCAGAAATAGTTCACATGTAAAACAAAAATGAAGTAATAAAAAAGAAGAATAGGTTACAAGAACAATCTAAAATCAAGGATACTAAAGATTGCAATACTATTCTATTCGAATGCAGAAATTGGACTTAATATAAAAATCATGCTGTTCTTGAAAAATAAAAATATTATTAATCAAATTTTAAAATCCCTTAGTTCACTTATCATTTATTGTTAAGTCCTGATACTTTCTTTTGTGTTTGGGTGTTTGCACATCTGCTCACATTGACCGTGCAACTCCAGCTCTTTTTGCTCACTAGATTATAACTAGGTTCATTCTAAATTTTTCCTTAACTGTTAATGTAAAGTATGTGATGACTCACAGAGCATGGCATCATTTTGACATTCCACAATTCATACAGATTCTGTCATTTGACTCATACACAATCCATCAATGTTATACCACTTATCACATCTCCTCTTTGAAAAACCCCCATAATTGGTCTCTTTTATAACCAATGTGGTGTAGATTACACATTGGGATGCTAACTTCCAGGGCTAAAGTTTAGAATCATCAGAGGATCAGAGAAAGCAAAACTGGGCTAGCAAGCCTGTAAACAGTCACAATCTCAAAAACTCACAGGAATCAGATCTGCTTTGTCCTATGTGTCGCTACCAGTTGGTTTGCTTTTGGCTTTTCTGCTTTTAAAGCTTCATCCAGGAACTCTCCCACTGTCTCCAGGACCTTCAAATGCCACCCTTTCAGAGTACTTGGTGGGACCGGTCGCCAGGCACTATCTAGCTACTTTAGCCTCACTGTGATGGCAGCTGAAGTTGTATGGCCCGTTCAACATTGGACAAATTGTTTTCATGAATCTTCAATTTTCCTCACTTTCCTTCTTCTAACAGGAAGAGACTAATAGATGTACCTTCGATGGCCTCTCACAACAAACTTTTAAGATACCAATGGATAGTCACCAAATTAGGATAAAGAATTTTCTCCATGGAGCCTATTAAGCCAATATAATTTTATATCTCCCCAGACTATTATCCTGGACCTTGAAGTTCATTGACCCATTTTCTCAAGATATTTCATTATATCTAATTAACTTTCATCGATATATTTGCAGCAAAGTTAAATACACATGTACAAATATCATTTGTTAAATCTATATTTATGTGAAATTATACTTACACTCTCACACACACATTTTCAGCCTCTATGTCTATCCATACATTTACATAGAGATCAGATTGTTTTACTCTTGTGAAGAGCAATTCAATGAATACATAAAGAGCTGTGCAGCTATTCCTGTCAAAGATCTTACTTCTCTAAAATATATGTAATCTAGAGCAATTGGTGGGCTATTTGGATTTTCTATTTCCAACCTTTTGAGGAAACTCCACTTGAGTTTCCATGGTGGTTGCATTATCTTCCATTCCCACCAGCAAGGTTTTAGTATTCCACTCTGTACCCACTGATGAGCATTTGTTGTTTGTTCTTGTTTTAGACTTTGTGATTAACGCTGGGGGCATATGGTATCTCATTTTAGCTTTGATATGCACCTCTTTAATGACAAATGATTTCTAGCACTTCTTCAGGTTTGCTGGGTGACTGAATGTCTTCTTGGGTTCAGTTTCTGTTCATGCTGTCAGTCATTTTTTAATTATTTCTCTTTTTTATGTTGATAAATTTGAGGGTTCTACACATCTTAACAGTTAGATCCTTGCCAACCTTGTTTTCTCAATATATGAGCTATCTTTTTAGTCTTTTGGTGGTGACATCTTTGGTTGGATAAAACTAGTTAGTTACTTGATATGGCCCCTATAGCTGTAAACAGTTTTGTGACTTATTGTGCAATTTAGCAAATATATCAGCAGGTATAATCACATTGTGGAGGGAGTTCTCTGTTATTTTGTTATTGCTGTTGTTAAGTGATATCAATAAGTTTCAATTCATAGCCACCCTCTATACAACAGAAAGAAACACCACCCACTTATGTCATCTTCACAATTGTTTAAATGCTTCAGTATGTTGGAGCTATTGTTTCAATCCATCACGTCAAAGTTTCAGTCATTTTTTTGTGCTTCTTCTCAGGATAATGCTGAGACAAGTTCATATCTTCCATCCCAAATGGTTTCAAAAGGGAAATGACTGAAATTAAGGAAAGTTATGTACAAAAATAAAGTAATAGGACATTGTTTACTTGCAGACGCCTCTTAATCAAAGACACTTCAGAGTCCAGAGTTTTATTAGGGGCAGGATTGCATAATATTTAGGTCATGTAGCCAGCATACTTGAGCCAGGATTGCAAAAATAGCAATTTACAATTATCGAGGCATACAAAGGAACATTAGCACTTCAACCAAGGTATTCATTGATGGGAGGGTAGGATGATTCTAGGGGCATGAAGTAACTGAAAAGCTTGCAAGTGGCTGCTTTTTGCAGCCTCTGCCAGGGAGAAGGGACACAGTGTTCATTTACCTCAGGTGGAAAGACATGCCAACCGCAGCTTCATAAGCTCCCATGGCTGAGCTATCGGTTTTCACTCACACAGCATGAATGATGGAAGGTAGTGCGCCTGTCCTGTTTGTTTAAGGAACAGGCCGAATTCCCACCCAGTTCCAGTACCCAGTTCCAATTTTCTGTTTCTATTCATGAATTTTTCAGGACCTGACCATGTTCTGTTATGAACCATAAGGTTTTCACAGGGTAATTCCTCATTTCTGGACTGCCTATTCCTTTGTTGTAGTCTGTTCTTAGTCAGGGAGCTCTGCTGAAAGCATCTATCTTGGATGAACTTATTAGTATTTGGAATACCAGTGATTTAGCTTTCTGAACAATAGCAATGTGAAAACCTCCACAGGATGAAAAACTGATAGGCAGTGTGCGGTCTGTTTTGCTAGTGAGACAGAATTAAAATGGCTGCATTTTGAGTTTCTTCACTACTAGAGGTTGTTTTCTCCATGGTCTGCAGGAGGCAAAAAACACACCTTCCTGAAAGTCTCCATTGCACTCTCTTCTTTCTGACTAAACACACAAAGAAGCAGAGACCAACATTGATTGCCAAATATTCTGCTTCACGCTCAGGATCCAGCATTTGACTGGCATCCACCTGACCTTTGAACCTTAGACTTGAGTTCAAACTGCCTCCGCCATCCTTGGGGGGGAGAAGGATCATTCAGATAGATATCTGAACTCTAGATATGAGATTTATCTAGATTTGGGACCAGTATTCTCAACCACCTGAACGATTTCTTTAACGGCCTGTGAACATCTTCTATGAGACTCCTAGGACTTGAGGAGATATATTAAGGGGCAGAGTTGTAATTGACATGAGGGATAACGGGGCAATTTAACAGTTTGGGAAACTTCAATAATTGTTGATGGGGTTAGGTGCCATCCTATCAGTTCTAACTCACAGTGGCCTTATATGCAATAGAACAAGTCATCACTCAGTCCTGCCCCATCTCCACAATGGTTGCTATGCCTGAGCTCACTGTTGCTGCTAGTCAGTGAATCCGTCCTCTTTAAGGTCACCCCCCTTCTAATTGCCCTCCATCCTTGACCAAGCACCATGTCCTCCTTTATGACTGAACGCTCATGATAACATGTCCAAAACATTAGAAACATCTCATTATCTTCCCTCTTAAGAAATCTATGCTTCTTACAAGACAGATTTTGTTCAATAAACTTTAACAGCGCCATAAATCATTTTTTAATTCTTCATCAAAGCCAACTTTCATACATCAATAAGGCTTTAAGAATACCATATCTAAGAAACTCTCAAAAGCATACCCCCTATATACTCCACCACAGCCATGGATATATTTGCAACAAAAGTAAATGTTGATATTGCTAACTCCATTGACTCATAATGTCCTCATATACAACGGAACAAAACAATTCCAGGTTCTCTGACATCCTAACAAATTGTAAGTTTGAACCCATTAACCTCAACCACTGTGTTCATCTAGTTCATCCTTTTCAATGCCCTTACAGTACTACACATGATGTCCTTTTCCAGGGACTGGTCTTTTCTTATAACATGTACAAAGATCATGAGACAAAGGCTCATTATCCTTATTTGTAAGTGTCATCCTGTCTTCACTTTTTCCAAGAGAGCATTTTTCTTGTGTTTTTATTGACAAGGCAATGTATCTTTTCATATTTTTGCCAGCCCCATAATCCAAACTCTTTAATTCATTTTTGGTCTTCGTTATTCAATGTCCAACTTTCACCTTCATCTGAAAGGCCTGAAAATATCATCATTTAGTGAGCTGGACCTTTATCTTCAAAGTGACATCCTTGATCTTTAAAGAGTTTAAAGAGATCTTGTGCATCAGATTGATCAGAGGCAATAAATCCTTTTATTATATAACTATGGCTTCCATGAGTATTGCTGGTGGAGTCAAGCAAGATGAAATACACAACAAATTAAATGTTTATTTTGTTTATCATTATGTTATCAATTGGTTCAGTTGTGAGGTTTTTTAAATATTCTTTTCATTGATTAATAATCCATTCTGAAGGCTACAATCTTTGATCATCAGTAAGTGCTTTAAGTCCCTCTCAGTTTCAGTAAGCAATGTTGTATCTTCAGCATATCAAAAGTTGCTAATAAGTCTTCCCCTCATCCTAATGTTTAGTTCTTGTTAATATTGTTCATCAGCTCTGTTTATTTGCTCATCATATAAATTGAATAAGTATGGTGAAAGGCTGCAGCCCTGATGCACATCTTTCTTGATTTTAAATCATGTAGTATTTCCTTGATCTGTTGAATGACTTCTCCCAATCCATCTTCAGCTTCTGCATAAGTACTGTGAAGTATTCAAGATTTCACATTCGTCTCACTGTTCCTCATAACTAGTAACAGTGTACACAGTTGAATGCCTTGATACAGTGAATAAAACACTAGTAAACTTATATTTTTCTTGTGTTCACTGCTTTAAGTCAAGGTCTCACTGATATATACCATACTGTCCCTTGTTTTACACATCATCTTTTGAATCCAGCTTGAATTTCTCACAATCCCTGTCAATATACTGCGGTATTCAACACAAGTTAGTACATTTCTCTACTTATACACATCTCATTTGGTTTCAGTTTGTGTTTTATTATTTTATTTATTTAAATTTTTCCTTTAGTTAAATCCTTTCATAAATACATCATGTTTTATGTGGCTGTTGCAGATACTATTGTTTTCTTGATTTCATTGTCTGAGCTCTCTTTGTTGTTGTAAAGGAAGGAATCTGACTGATTTTTGTATGTTCATCATGTACCCTGGAACTTGGTTAAATCTCTTCATTAGAATTTAAAATATGCTCACAAAGGAATTATAGGTAGAAAGGGCCTCATCTAGTGATTGACTATATCTCACCAAAGAACCAAGTGGCTGAGAGACAGAGATGCACCCCTGCTTGCATGGTTGAGAAGGGGGTATTCTGAACAAAAGAATGATCTTTGTACTCTTGCGTTACCTCTTAGTTTCTCTGGTTAACCTTCCTACCCATATACATTGTCACTGAGTTCTGTGTAGTTATTTTAAGGGGTTATGTTGAATGAACCCAGTAGAGAAGTTGAGTGCCTTGGAGATGATGGTGGTGCCAGAATTAGATAAAGAAGGAGAAACGTGGGAGGTAGGTGGGACCCCTGCCTGGTTCAACCTTGAAACAGTGTGGAATTCACTTTTTCCCCATGGAGCTCAGAGGAAATGACATGGGAAGGCCACATCATTTCCTCATCTCTCTCCTGAATTGCTTTCTCTTTTGATGTAAACTGGCTTACTATCTTATCTGATCTAGCTTAGTTGGGGTGATGAATTTTTTAATGAGTGATTTAATTGTTTCCTCGAGTTGTTTAAAGGTATATCTGTTGCATAAAAATGTCTGACTCAAATTCTTAAGTGTGTGATATTTTCTATTTCTTTAAAGAAAGATTTTGAATGATTTGCATAGAGTGTAACACCTGTTTGGTATTTTTTCTATCCTCATACAATCACAAACAGAACTTTATCCCTGTATTATGCTGATGTGGTACAAGTGCCAGGTGATTCTTCTTCAGCATTTGTACAGAGGGAAAAAAACAACAACTTTCATCTTCCCCCACTTCCAATGATGACCTCTAGGGAGAAACAAAATGCTGCATGATTCTAGATTCACTATTACAATTCTCTATATTTTTATTAAATCGACTTTGTTTATCTTTATTAGGGTTTAATATTTTATATTGCAAGGTGATAGTGCTGTTATTATAAGAAGATTTTGAAAATAAAACATATATCACCTAAAATTATATAAGCCAAACTATAGTTATACAGTCTTTGTTCCTATTTATAATAAAGAAATAGCAATTTGTTTGAAACTTCAATCTCCAATTGATTCTATTCTTCAATGCTTCTAGTGAGATATCACTATAATTTTTTGCTGTTTTGGAACTTTAGAAATCTTAAGCAAAATTACTTTTAAGTTGATTATTATAATTTAATGTGAGTCAATCCATTTTTTCATATTAGTTCTGGATGTATGGCATTTTTCCCAGCTTATAATGACTCTATATGAGATAGAATTGCTTCAAAGGAAATGGGTTTGGCTGATATTTTGATAATTTTTCCCTGAATGGAGAAAATGATTAAAAGCTCACATGCTAAATGATACGTTGGAAATCCTTTTTCTGCTTCCAAAACATAAATGATTGAGGACCGTCTAGATGAACTGACTTCTCTGACACAAAGGAGGTTGCCCTAAGTCAGAGGATATTTGATGATAATTTGTGATTTTGTTTTCTTTTAGTTTTCCAATTGTTGCATTTCTTTAGCACTTTGGGATGCTATTCTAAAGATCTATTTTGTAAAATAGCATATTGACCATTTAAACTGTACTATGTGGCACATTGCGATATGAGTGCACATGTAAAACTGTTGCCATAACCAAGTTGATTAGGATTCCTTTTACTCAAAAGCATTGTCATGGTGCTCTCTTTTATCCCTCTGTCTCATCGCACACTACCTCACCATTCAGAGCAGATTGAAGCCCTTGTACACTAATTTGTATTGCTGAAAGTTTTCATAAATGTAGTTATAGATCATGTTCTATTTTTATATCTGCATTTTTCACAAGGTATAATTATATTGGTAGTTTTTCATCTCACAGGAAATGTTGATATATTATTTATTCATTTTTGTTACCTAGTATTTGATTATAGAATTGTGCCATCATTTATATATATATATATATATATATATATATATATATATATATATATACACACTTTTCTTTTGATAAATACTTAAGGTGGTTCAAACTTGGGGATATTTCAAGTAAAGTTACTCTGAGCATTCACATACATGACATTGTATAAACTTGCATTTCTGGAAATTCAAAACAACAAACTGAAGAAATGGCTGGGCCCAACATATTTGATTTATTACTCTTATGAATTGTTATGTACATGAAGTCGTATCATCTCATATCTATTTTTAAAATCACTTGACTTTGTTTTGTAGAAAAAATGGGGATTCTATGTAGTTTAAATGAAATATTATGTGTCAGAATTGTATCGTTTTAATTTACATATTCAACCCATATGCTGAGAAATTAATTCAAGAAGCTCAACCATGTGAAGATGAATGTGGCAATCTTATTTTATATGCAGATCACACAACTTTGCTAGTGAAAGTGAGGAACATTTGAAGCCCTTGATGGTGTAGCTAAGGGCTGCTGCCTTCTGGGTGCCTTCAAAGTGAAGTAAAAGAAACTCAAATTCTCTCAGCTAGACCAACAGGTAACACCATAAGGGATGTAGAAAGGTTAGAGATGTCAACCAGTTCATCTTGCTTTGAGTCAAGATCAATGCGCACGAGAAAAGAAGTAAAAAAAATTATTGCATTGGCCAAAAAAAGGAGTAAAATGATTTATTGCATTGGCCAAAATGGTTGTGCAGCACTTCATTAAAGTATTAAAAACAAAGATGTCCCTTTGAGGACTAAGATGTGCCTGACTGAACCTATGGGATTTTCAATTGCTTCATACACATGTGGAAGTTGAACACTGGAAAATTAAGACTGAAAAAAAATCAATGTGTTTGAATTAAGCAGTTGATGAAAGCAACATGGACTGCCAAAAGAGCCAACAAATCTCTCTTAGAAGGAGAGCCAGAATGATTCCTAAACCAAGCATGGTAAGACTTCATTTCATGTGTCTAGAACAGGTTATCAAGAGAGACCAATCGCTGGAAATGGACATCATGGTTGGTCAAATAAAGGGTAGCAAAGGAGAAGTCATTTCATGGGATGGGTTGGCACAGGGACTGCAATGATGAGCTCAAACCTAGAAATTGTGAGGAAGAGAGTGTTTGTTTCTATTGTAAATAGGGTATCTCTGAGTCTGAATCAACTTGACAGTACCTTATCATAGCACTGTGTAGTGAAGTTTTAATTATATACGAAAGTAGGTCAGGAGAAGCAGACTTCCCATATCTCCCCTATCTATCTCACAATGTCTTGTACTGGTGTTGGTTATTAGTTACCACTGGAAACATTTAAGTCCATACTGTTAACAGCAAAAACTTGACATAGTCTCTATGAGTGTTTTCTCTGTATACTTAGAATGATATAAATTTGATAAATTCATTTGAAAAGTATCATGTATCACACAGAATAGGTTTTACCTTAAAAAATGTCACATGTTCTATTTTTCTGTCTCTCTCTCTAAAACCTTCATACTACCGAAAATTTTAATATATGTATAGTTTTTCACTTTCCAGAATATTAAGAGTTGGACTTGTGTAAACTGTGTCCTTTCAAAATGACTTATTTTACTCTCAAACTCCCCTACTGTCAATTCACTTCATAGTGACTTATAAAGGAAAAAATAGGACTTTCCGTGTATTTTTAAGATTATCAATCTTCACAGAAGCATACTAAGAACCCTTTGTCAGCAGGTTAAGGATCGGGATAAAAAAAGAACCCAGTCTCAGATTTACTGGAGGATTCACACTGATCTTCAATTAACAGTTAAGGGATTTATCCATTGCATCCCTACGCTTCCTTGCCTTCTATGAACAACGTGCATTCAATGTTCCTTCATATAAATTTAAGCTTGGTTACTCTGAATTTTTATAACCAAATATTATTCCATTGTAAGGATTATCACAGTGTGAATATAATTTCACCTATTGAAATGTGGATTAGTGCCCTTCAGTGTTTTTCAATTATGCTAAATATTTTAACTCATTTAGGTAAGTATCAAGAAACAAGAGGGCAATATTTAGGGTAAAATTAGATTCAGATTTGTGAAAAAGTGAAAGAAAAAACCTCTCCCGCAGTGATTGCATGTTTTTTTCATTCTCATTAGGATGAATCAGAGTTCCTGTTACTCCCCATTCACATGAGCATTTGCTCTAATCATCATCTGCTGTCCAAGTCAAAAGGTCATTAAAAGCCAGGAGAGAAAAGATCAAAGCAGATGTCAGAAAAGACTCGGGAAGTTGTTGTTAATCATAAAGTAACTAAAGCAAATGGAACAAAAGGTAAAGTGAAGAAGAGGAATAGAAAATGTCAAAGGCAGTTCAAGAAGGCAAAGCCGAATACTATAATGAAATGTGAAAGACCCAGAATTGCAAAGCCCAAAGGGAAGAACTTGCTCAGGACATCTGAAACTAAAAGAAATCAAGAAAAAGTCAAGGCTCGAGTTGCAATTTTGAAAGGTTGTATAGGTAAAATGTTAAATGATGCAGGAAGAATCAAAAGAAGATGGAAAAAATAGTCACTGTCCAAGAAAAAAACTAATTGAATTCCCACCATTTCAGGAGGTAGCTTGTGAGCAAGAACCAAAAGTGCAGAGGTGAGAAGTTAAAATGACAGAGTGCAGCAGCAAAATCAAGGTTGCCGAAGAAGGGGCTTAAGATCACACTAGTCTATGCCAAGAAATTTGGAAGACCTCTACTTGGCAAATTGATTAGATGAGACCCATATTTGTATCTGTTCCAAACAAAGGAGACCCAACAGAATGCTCAACATATGTAACAATATCATTTTCATCACACAAAAGTAAAATTTTGTGAAAGATCATACAAAAATAGTTACAGCGCTGCATGGCCAGGGGATTTCCAAAAGTTCAGGTTGAATTTAAAAGAGAATGCCAAAAAAGATAAAATAAAAGGATATCCCTGCTGATGTCAGATGAAACTTGGACCAAAGAACTGAATACCAGAAATATGTTTATTTATGTTTCCTTGACTGTGTAAACACATTTCCTGTGGGAAAAAGAGAATTCCAGAACACTTCATTGTGCAGATTGTGAACTTGTATGTGGATCAAGAGGCAGTTATTTGAACAGAACAAGGCACTGTTGGCTGAATCAATGGAACATGTCATGGGAATAGTTTGGAGGCTAGTACAGGACTGTTCAGTGTTTCTTTCTCTTGTGCCTAGACACTCTGGAGGTTGGACTTGACTGGATGGCTGGCAGCTAGCAGCAACAGTATGCTGTTTCAGTGGTCAAGAGGGTTTTTTTGCTTGTTGCTTGTGTATTCAATGTGTAGTAATGTTTTGCTGTTCTTTTAATTTACAGGTTCTTAATGTTTGAGTGACAGAATGTCTACAGTGCCAGTCTCCTATGTATCAATATTAGTGAAGATGTCACAAGTTCAGACAGTGATTTTTTTTTTGTTCCTGGAGTCACTATGGATCAGAATTGAATTAATGATACTTTTAAAAGAGCAACAATATCATCAGTGTCATATGTTCGTGCCCCTGGGTGGCATAAGCCGTAAGCTCTCATCTGTCATCCAAAAGCTTTGTGGTTGGAACCCATCCAGATTTGCCTTTGAAACCTTTGAAAACAGTCCTGGAAATCGATGTAAAAAGTCATCCTTCAAAACCCTATGGAACTGTTCAACTCAAATTTAAGTAAAAACCAACTCCTTGACAACAAATACCAAATGACATCTGAGGTTGAACATTTTTTCACACATGTGTGAACCATCTGCATGCTTTTTCATGAGGTGTTCAAGTCCTTTGTCTGCTTTGTCAAGTCCTTTGTCTGGAAATTATTATTATCATGGGGGTTGAATTGAAAAAGTTAATTGTATAATTCAACTCAAGTTCTTTATGATATGTATTTTGAAAATATAATCTCCCAGAATGTAGCCATCCCCTCCTATTTTGTTAATAGTGTCTCTTTATATGGAAGATTAAAACTGGTCTTTTTCTTCTTGTTTTCCTCAGGGAAATAACACAAATATTTGTTTTTGTGTTTTAATGGCCTACATTTCAATGGCACAGATGGCAGGAACTTGTAGTTTTCCTATTTATTTTTGTCTCAAAGCCTAAAGGCATTATCTACTACAGTAGAACACACAGCTATGATATCCAGGTAGGTGCTATAGCTTAAATGACAATGTGTTTGCATATGAGCTTGTAAATGTTGCAAACATTGTTATCTTGGTGTCTCCCTTAAAACTCATATACCAATTTACTTGCCACTTGACATTTCTAGACAGGTGGAGTGTTGCTGCCTCCACAAAAAAAGTCTTTCCAAGAATCCTCTCTCTTTCTAATTTGCAGAAAACTTTGGATGACATAATTTGGATTTCCTTTGGAGAGAAATTTTCAGCATGCTCAACATTGTTTATTCCTCAAAAACATCAGTATTCTGAATCTTTCTAGTGCTTCCTCTCAATTTCTTTGACACATGGATTCCACAGAAGATTTTATATATTAGCTACTTATTGATCATCTGCTCCAAATAACCGCATGGTTAATTAAAGTAGTGGTCTACTCTGTCATTTTGTGGAATGATCAGATGGTGGAGTTTCTATTGAATGATATAGTCTCAAGGTCAGAGCGTCATTAAGCTTTGGCACATGCTCGTAAATGTGCTATCAGAGAGTCATTGAGCTTTGGCACAGGATCGTAAATGTGCTATCTTCAACTTCTTGTGTTGATACAGCAGAAATACAAGTGGATAGGTATATTTCTTTACAGCTACCTTTCAACACTGTGAGTTTGATATTCCTTAGCTTTTCCATGTGTCTAGAAATCAATCCTCTTTTAGATCCAGTGGATTCTCAGTATAGGCATCTCTGTGTTCCTGACTTTTCATTCTTTGTAGTTAGGAGGTCCCTCTCCCCTTTGCTTCTCCTCTTCTACCTCTTTTTAACTTAAACAAAAAACAAAGAAGTAGGACTCAATCAAGGGTGTGCTTATAAAAGGGTACTCTTTGAGTAAGGGCAAGACTCCACATCCACACTGATTTTTGGTGTGTAAAGTTTAGAATTTAGAACACATCACAGAACAGAGGATAATTCATAAGATGGAGAAGAAACACATAATACTGGGCAATTCAGCCTAGCCAAGTGGAGACCTGTTTTTGAAGGATACACAAATCAATCCATCACATTCACACTGATGTCTCAGCCACATGATTGTGACCTGTTCTTGGCCATTCTTCTTGATATGGAGATAAACATAGTGTCCATATATGTCCAGCAATTGAGTTAAATGGAGATACAATGTCATCCTTCATATTTATATCATTTCACCTGAAAGGAATATTGTTTTCAATCTATTGTTTTAGATGTTGGACAAAGTGATTTAAAAGATTTATCCTTAACCACTATAGTAATTCTTTTTTTTTTATTGGCCAACTAACTCAAAAGGCAGTTCTACTAACCAGCAAGTATATCCATTTTGTTTTGAGGCAGGGAATATAGCCACTGAGTGCATCTCAGAGCTTCTACTGAACTTGATATGTCTTAGACCAAACCCAGTCTTAATGAATGAATAGACCCAAACTTTATTGTCTGAAGGTGACAAAATAACTCCATAAAGATGCACAGAATCTTATTCAAAAAACTTATTCAAAAAAATACAACCTGTGTGTGTGTGTGTGTGCTAATATCATGGTTGAAATTAGTCGGTTAATTAGACTGATTCCCAAAAGCAGAGATTATCCCAGATATATTGAGTGAGTACAGCATACTGTAACTAAAGTCAGAGTGATGATAAAGAGGCCAATTCTTCCTGAGTTGACAATGCAAAATAGAATCATGATTAGTCAGTTTCCAAAACATGAAACAGACCCCCTCCCCCCTAAAAAAAGCTTCCACGAAAAAAAAAGCCCTGACAAGATCTTGAATTGATCCCAATGACACTATTTTCAGCTTCAAACTCTCTAGCTGTAAAATGATGATTTTTCCCAAATACTGAATTTGTTTTGTTTTTAATTACTAGTTCAGTAACAATTTTTTTAAAAAACGACTTTTTATTTTGAATCATATGGATTTGTATTTCAGATTGTAACATTTTTTTATAATGCACCTTAGGAACTGATAAA
The DNA here is from genome assembly GCA_004026705.1 of Nesogale talazaci. NCBI lineage: Eukaryota > Metazoa > Chordata > Mammalia > Afrosoricida > Tenrecidae > Nesogale > Nesogale talazaci. The sequence continues at coordinate 91,892 of PVJH01001784.1, read as the reverse complement.
TGCCACTAATTGGATACTATACTTCACTTCCTACAAATCTTGTTTAATGAACACTGCGATAGCAGAAACACTTTCAGTGGATTTCTTTAAAAGGTAAAATGTTATATTTTTTGCAGATTAAGTGTTTAAAAGTCAAAATTGAGCGTGGTAGTTTTAGCAAGAGCTTGTCTTGATCAAACCCTGGAAACCAGGTCCGTAACTTTGCTGATTTTCTGCTCTTTGGTGATCCTCACATGGCTTAGTGTGACTTTTTTGTCTCAGCTTCCTAGCTTGTTTGTTTATTCTTCTTTGTATCTCAAAATACATGCTGTATTAATCTTTCTAATTAACATAACAAAGACAACCCAGTCTCAAATGTGAATATAAACATAGGCCTAGGGGATAGGATGTATAATGCATTTTCTCTGTTTTTGAAGGAAGTTTACAATTCAACCCATAATACTGTGTAACTGTGTCATTATAGACCCTTTAAAAATTATTTTATTGGGGGTTCATATACCTCTTATCATCAAAATCCATACATACATCCAATGTAGGCTGAGCACATTTGTACATTTGTTGCCTTCATCATTCTCAAAACATTTGCTTTCTACTTAAGCCTTTGATATCATCTCCTCATTTTTTCTCCTCTCACCCCACTCCTTCTTCCTTATGAATTTATGATAATTTATAAATTATTATTTTGTCATATCTTACACTGTGATGTCTCCCTTCACCCCTTTCCCCATTGTCTGTACCTCAGGAAGGAGGTTATATGTAGATCCTTTTCATCAGTTCTCCCTTTCTACTTCACCTTTCTTCCACCCTCCCTGTATCACCTCTCTCACTATTGGTCCTGAAGGGATCATCTGTTCTGGATTCCCCATGTTTCTGGTTCTGATCTATACCAGTGTACATCTTCTGGATGTAGAATTTGGATCATGATAGTGGGAAGGAGGAATCATTGAAGAACTAGAGGAAAGTTGTATGTTTCATCATTGCTACACTGCATCCTGACTACCTTATCCCCTCCCCATGACCCTTCTGCAAGGGGACAAGCCTCAAAATATTGGGATGCTTACTTATCTCTCCCCCATATTGAGGCAGTTTATTAAAAGGATATTTTACCTGAGCAATGAATTAGGTGGACTGTTATCACATTCTGAGGAGCCCTGGTAACACAGTAGTTACAAGTTGGCCCGTTAACGTCAAGGTCAGCAGTTCAAAGCAACCACACACTGCCTTTTTTTTTCGTATCCTCCCCCATTTTATTGAGGGCTTTAAAAATTCTTATTACAATGCATGCATCCATTATATCAGGTTTATTTGTGCATATGTTGCCATCATTCTTTTCAAGACAATTACTTTCTATTGAGGCCTAGGTATCATCTCCTATTTATCCCCCCCCCCCACCAGCATGAGCCCTTGATTGATTGTAAATTATTAATACTTTCATATCCTACACAGACCACTGCACCCTCTCCCCCATTGTTTCTATTGTTCTTCCCCTGGAGGGCCTGTGTGGTTCTGTGTTGACCATTATGATCAATTTTCCCTTCTTCCCCTCCCCACTTCCTTCTATCTACCCACCTGGTATTCCTTTTTCTGATCCTGGGCTGTGTATGTTGTGAGTTCCTATCTCCTATCTACACCTGTGTACTTGCTCTGGTCTAATCAAAAGTGAAAGACATCCCTGGGATCATGTTAGTGGGGTAGTGGTGGTGGTAGGGGAGCCTTGAGGAACTGGAGAAATATTGTATATTTTATCGGTGCTTCACTGAGTCTTGGTTGACTCTTCCTTTCCCTGTGATGCCTCTCTGCCAGAAGTTCCATTGTCTACAGATGGGATTTGGGGTTCTGTTTCAACCCCCCTCATACTCAACCATATGGTTTTCTTTGTTAATGGTCTTCTTATGCTTGTTACCTGGTCTCATTGACACCTCATAATCACATAGGCTAGTGTGCTTCTTCCATGTGGATGTGTTGTTTCTCGCTGGATGGCCACTGGTTTTGCTTCAAGCCTTTAAGATCCCAGAAGCTATATCTTTAAATAGCCAAGCACCATCTGCCTTCTTCACCACATTTGTTTATGTTCTCATTTTGTCTTCAGTGATTGCACCAGAGGGTGAGAATTGCAAGTTGCCAATTAGTTAGAACAAAGTGTTCTTGTATTGAGGGAGGGTATGAGGAGAGGCCTAAAGTCTTTCTGCCATATAAATACATGGACACAGGCCAATACTTCTATGTTTTGAATTAATGTATTTACGTATGAACTTCGACCTCTATCCATAACTTTGCTTTGCAGATCATTCCTCTCTTTCCTTTTACCTTCCTCTGCCCCACCATCAGACTCTCTTTATGTCTGCCTCATAGTACTAATAAGCACTTATTGAGAAAAAGATAAGTCTTTCTAGTCCTTTAAAGAGTTACAGTATCAGAAATACACGGGGCAGTGTGACTCTGTCCTAAGGGTCAGTAAGACTCAGAATTATCTCCATGGCAGTGAGTCTGGTTTGGTGTTGGTCATCATATCCACTCTCTAATATTCTTATAGGATTCTTTCTCCTGGGGAGTTGAAACCAGTTCTGAATCTGAAAAGTCCTCAAGTCCAAAAATTGAACAAAGTTTCCTGCTACTCAGGGGTAGAGAGGGGTAGTGATTCTTTCAATATTAATATCTGTCTAGAGATAAAACGTTGTCTTTGTTCTATGCCCATCCATTGCTTTTGCCCCAGGGTTACTTTGCCATGATTTTCAACATTCTCAGGCCTCCAGGGGGGTCAGACACCCCTAGATGTCAATCAAAAGTTGCTACTCATTAAATAGATTTTGTTCAACTTGTGTTGGATGATTAAAACCAACCTCTCGACCTCTGTGGTTTCATAATTCTATCTATTTATCTAATTCTATCTTGTAGCCCCTGTTGGTATTAGCATGTCTTTCTTTACCTACTCACTCCCTTAAAGTCAATTCCATATCTTTGCTACCCTTTAAGGGATTGTACCTAATGAGTTTCAAGGATGTCAGTATAGAATTTTTGCTATATTGTTGGCAAATGGATTTTCTTTGTATTTTACCATAGAACATAGTAGACTCACTGATTTTTATTTGGTGGTGTAATGTAGAATTCTACTTTCTTGTTAGTTTAACCATTTATTCTACTCTATTCCATAGGAAATATGGCATATGCATTCAACTTAGTGTGAGCCATCACTTTCGCTAGGAACTTCAAAGTCATGCTATATTATAGTTGTACTGAATCTTAACGTTATTTATTGAAGTGATAAGTTCATCATCATGTGGAAGTGCCAACATATATCCATGTATTAAGTTTTCACTTCTTTCCCTTTATGTTCTTCTGCTCACCTCATAATTTAGGTTCACATGTACATCATTCAATGTGTTCATATACCTGCAATTATTTTATTCATTCCCTGATTTCCATACCCTCAGTGAATCATTACTACCATCATGTTTCTGAAGAGTTATATATATTTTCTATGCATTGAACACTCTTAATGTTACAAATGAATTTATTTAGGTCTAGTAAGATTAATTAGGTAAAACAGAGACCATAATAGTAAGTGAAGTTAATAGTAAAGAACTAGAGAATAGTTATGTGTGTCATCAGGGCTATACCATATCTTATATTTGTCATTTCCTTCTGTGACTTTACAATTATCTTTCAAGTAGGTTTTAGGTCTCCACTTTGTCCATGCTCTTTGCATCAATTTTATTGCTTGTTTTGAACTTCTGATACCTGTCTTCTTCCTTTGTCAAAGAGACTGATGTGCTTCTTTGATTTTGGGATTTTTTGCTTCATTGCTACATATTCATTTGTTTATCCACAAGCATTCAGAACTCCAGACACCATATTATTAAACTTTCAAGACCCTCGACACTACATGTAACAGTGGTGCACCGTTAAAGACCCCAGACACTATATTGTAATGGCCACACACCATTAGCTTTCTTCACCAAACTTGCTTATGCACCCATTTTATTTTCAGCAATCATGTCAGAAAGATGAATATCACACAGTACCACATTATGAAAACAAAATTTTCTTGTGTTAATGTTATATTTAAGTAGAGGCCCAAAGTTCATCCTTGTTATTTACATATATACATATGTGTGTTTACATATATACATGTTTACATATTTACATCCCTGCTTTCTTGTTGTATTTACATATATAACAAGTGCACCTATATTTTTAGATCTATATTTTCTTGAGTTGATTTCTGTGATTTTCTGTTTAGTTCTTTTATTTCGACTTTTGCCCATTGTTTAAGCTACTATCCATTCAAGAAAACATTTCAACCTCTTTTAAACAGTAGTAGCTTTCTTTTTGGTCTTTGGGATGACCCTTTGCTTTCCTCAAGCATGATGTTCTTGATGTCATCCTCCACACCACAGAACAAGTCTTTGGTCATTGAATTATATTTATTTGTTTGTTGAGACAGTCTCTAAATTCAGATATGATATACTAATATTGTGTTTTAGTTCTTATTGACCAATTCTAATTTTCTTCATCTCTAACATGAACATTCATAGGAGTAATAGATTTTTTCTACAGTTCTCCTTTGGTCAAATTTGGCTAGCAATGTTGAACTATATCAATATATTTTCCCACAGATGTAGTCAATTTAACTGTGTCACAATCTATATTTCGGGTTGTAATTCTTGACCTCCAACAACAAATGCTTCAAGTCTTCTTCACTGTGTTAGTCTTGGTAAAATAGAGAAACAAATTCATAGAAGCTCCTATGTGTACAAGAAAGAACTTTATATATGAGAAACTATACATTAAGGAAACATCCCAACCCAGTCCAGTCCAAGGTTATATGCCCAATATTAGCCCATATGTCTTTTACCAATCCATCAAGCCTCTTCAGACTCACAAAGCACATGCAATGACACCAGTACGATCACTGGCCAATGGGTGTAGATTCTTCTGTATCGAGTGGCAGCAGAAGCAACTCAGCATTGGCAGAGGTCTCCCCATGGCTACCCTAGTTTCCAGGGCTCAAAGTCTATCAGCATGTTGCCATGTGTCTTGTCAGCTGCATTGTTTCCCAGGAAGTGAACTGAGAAAGAGCGAGAATGAGAGAGAGAGAGAGAGATCATGTCTCCTGCCTCCAAGAAGGAATTGGCACATTTCCCAGAATTCTCAGAAGTTTCATTGGCTATCACCAGATTAACAGGCTAAACTCCATTGCTATACTCTTAATCCTCAAATTGATGTCAGATTAGGTGACTGTCATACTCACTTTCAATAAACAAGGTTGTGTGTACACCACAGGTTGTTAATAAACTTCCATACAATATTCATGTGGTATTTTATTTCCTATAACAAGGTGTATTTATGATGGTAGAAACTTGGTCAGCTGAATGGAAGAGTTTTATAGTTTTACCAATTATAAAGGAAAATGGCCCAAGAGAATGTCGCAAATTTTGAACACTATCTTTAATATTGTATGCAAAGATAATTCTGGTAAAGATGATTCAACAATTTCAATAGTATTTAGAAACATAGCTGTCAGAAATATAAACTGGAAAAATAAATCAGTTTTTACATCAGTTAGATCTTGGATGAAAATAAGAAACATTAGAAGCATACACATTTTTTACTTGTGTTTCTTTGACTATGCAGAGGCACTTGACTCCATGGATCATAACAAACTGTGCATGACATTGAGAAAAATGGGAATTCCAGAACTTTTCACTCTATTTACGCACATGCTCTTGGGAAAAGAGGAAGCCATTCTAAAGGAACAAAAAGTATACTGAGATTCTGAAATCAGTAAAGGTTTCTCTTAAGCTTGCATTCTTTCATCTTCCTTATTTGATCTGTATCCTGAGCAAACAGTAAAAAAAAAAAAAAAAAGAAACTGGGCTCTAGGTTTGAGGAAGAATATGGTATCGGGATTGGAGGAGGCATACTAGCAATGTGTGACCTGCAGCGGCAACAATTTTGCTGCCTGAAAGTGAAAAAAACTTGAAGCACTTACTGATCTACTACTTTCAGTGTGGATTGAAAAGCAAGAGAGAGAACAAAAATCCTAATAATGGCGCCAATTTTTAGCATCATACTGAATGGAGATAATAGCAAAGTTGTCAAGGATTTGATTTTGCTAGAATATGTTGATTCTCATGAAATTAGAAAATTAAAAACAATCTACCAATGTATAACAATGGATCAAATCTGCTGCACGAGATCTCTGCAGTGTTGAAGAACAAATATGCAACTTTGAAGACTAAGGTCGACTTGACCCAAGGTGGTGGTATTTTCAATAATTCATAAGTATGCTAAATTTGACAGAATACAGAATACTGAAGAAGAGTTGATTCATTTGAATTATGGTACTTGTAAAGAACAATGGAAATACCGTGGGCTGCTAGAAGTGTAAATAAATCTATCTTCAAATAAATTTAGCTAGATTGTGGGTTTTAATCATGTACTGCTGACATGTTATCAGGAAAGATCAGTCTATGGAAAGACACCATGCTTGGTGAAGTAGACGTGGAATGAGAAAGAGCAATACCCTCCAGAAAATGAATCAATATAATGACTACAGCAATGGGTTCAAAAATAACAGCAATTTTAAGGATGGTACAGGACCAGGCAATGTTTTGTTCTCTTGCACATTTGATTCCTGATTCAATACCATCTTGACACATAACAACAAAACATATCTGTACTTTTGTAGACATTGTTTTCAACTCTATAAAGCTTTCTAAAAGAAATCATGCTCTTCTACCTACACGATGTCACAATTACAGTTCCTTTTGGAACTTAAATAATGATTCATTTAAATATTCTTTGAGTTTAGTAAACAAAAAGAGATCTGAAGCAGCAAGAATAGAGTATTCAGATGGAAGAGGGGCAGTCTTTCAACTCTATTTGTTTAGGACAATCTTAAAAAATAGGCATCTGTTCCTTGTCATGATGAAACCATTCTGTAAAACTGTGGTTTCCCTTCAACCCAATTAAGTTTTCAATTTTCTTGAAATTTCTAAGTAATAAATAATAATATCTGTGACCTTCCAGAAAATTTATCAAGATTTTCCTTTTTTGAGTCTCAAAAATAAAAAAATACAGCAGGTAACATCAGAAGCAATTGCTTTGAATTGATATATTTTGAACATGTATTTATTACTTTTGAAGCCACTCTAATGAAACTAAGATAGATATATAACTGAAAGAACTTGTTTGCAGACATTCACAGATCACAGTGACATGTAACATTTCACCTACTTATTCAATCTCCATACTGGTCATATAAACCAAGAAGCTGAACTATATGAAAGAGAAGAATGCATCATCGGTATTTCAGGGCAATTTTATGTGATGAGGACTTGATGCAATTGCTGATATCATTAGTGACTGCACTCTTCAGTGTGGTTTTCAATTAAGAGGAAAGAAAAGCAAAAATCTGCACAACTGAATGAATACAATATTATGGTATCAAATGGATTTTTCCAGGGAGGGCTGCTGTCTTTCAGCCAATATCAATGTTTAGCTCTAGTATTCATATCAGTTCTCCCTCATTCAGGTGTATGAAGTAAGAAGGTAATCATCAGTATCTGATGTCATATAAAAAACATATATATTAAAACAAGATGTTAAATTATATGCAAAATTAAATAAAACAAAATTTGATGACATCAGCAATCGATCTTAGTGTTTTTCAAACAGCTTTTATTTTTTTTTATTAAGAGACAATTTACTGAGTGACCTGTGATTGTAGAATTTAGCAGACTGCATTTTCCAAGCACATGCAAAGAGAGCAGTAGCATTTCTTGCTTCACATGGAAAGTGTTAGCCAGCTAACAGAAAGTGAAAGACTTATATTGAGGATGATATAACAATGTGAGGTCCAGCAAGTGCTACATTTTTACAATACTTAAACCTTCTCCATTTAATGGGGTCAATGCTGGAGGTAAATCTCTAGAAAACCCACTGAAGGCTGTGCAAATATTCAATGAATTATTTTTATAAGTCATATTATAGATGAATTTATAACTATGAACACCTAAGTACAAATCTAAGATAAAGACACTGTCTGCATGGAGGATCTCAAACAAAGACACAGAGGGAAATAAATAGATAAGAAATGAGGAGGCGAAGGGGGTAGGTAGGGAACCGAAGATTTGGATATGAAGCCCCCAAATGAAATAGGAGCTAATATTCTGCAAGCTCTGGGAAAGCAACCACAATCATTGCACTGTGAATCACAAGAACAGCAGTTCAAAGACATTAGTGGCCCCATGGAATAATGAGGCTGTCTCCTCCCTCAAAGAGTTAAAATCCTGAAAACCATATATAGGATCACCATGGGTCAAAATTGACTTGATATCAGTTGGGGTTTTTTTTTTCAGGTTTTGTTTGATTTGTCCACACAAGCTTATGATTTAAGAAGGGTAGTAGGAGACTCTTTTATAAATCAATATTAAATTCAAATGAGTGTTTACTCCACCAGAATGTATGTAGCAGAAAAGAACTAGAGTTCTTAGGCTGCAAAAATTGTTGTGTGTTCTTGTGTCAATTCCAATGGATAGAAATCATGTAGAATAGGCTATGAGTTCCCTATAGGGTCTTTAAGGCTGACGTCTTCAGAGGATTTGATTGCAACATATTTTCCTCACAGAGTAGCCCTTAAGGCATAATGCCACCTTATAATTAATAGCTTCTATTCTTAACCACCATGCCTTCCTCAGAAATATTACAGCTTCAAAACCACTGTGGAACATCTCTTCTCCATTAGATAGGGTGATTATGAGTTGGAATGGAGTCTGCAGCACACAGCAACAACACTGGAACATATGGAGTTGCCATAGAATGCTATTGACAGCAAACTTAATTGGACTTGGGTATGTGTTCACTGCTTGTTATAATAAGGAAAAAAACCACTAAAATTTGCTAAAATTTGGCTGAAGCTTGAAAACAAGGAAGGGGGTGAGAAATTTTGAGTGAGGAAAAAGCAATTGAATTTGGTTAGCATGAAAAAAATTGGAGGTCAATTAACCAGAAGTGGAGTAGCCTATGTGCAATTGAATTTTTCTGGTTTGGTCCTTTGGGGGCGAGAATTAAAGAGGCAAGTGATCACTGATCAAGGTCTGGTGATTTAGGAGTGACTATGGGCTTGACTTTTTGGCTTGACTTCCTGGATGTTAGTATAGTTGACCTGTGATTTATTTTACAAATGGTCTGTCCATAAACTAAATGATTATGTAAAAGGGAAGAAAAGAATAATTCAAAGGGCACCTCCTAAAGACATAATAAAGCATTACAATAAAATGTGATAACATCCAGAGTTAGAAAACTTGAAATTTTATATACATTCAGCATATATCAAGCCAAAAGAAATGAAGTCTCAAGATGTAGTATTTAAATAATATTTGGAGAAAATATTGAACAATGCAGAAATCAAACATAACTTATAAATTACTAAGGGTTCATGGAGGAAGAATAGATGGGAAAGGTGGGATAAAAATGAGGAGCTGATACCATGGGTTCAAATAGAAAGAAAACGTTTTGAGAATGAGGATGGCAGCAAAGGTACAAATGTGCTTGACACATGTATGTATCCATATATGGAAAGTGATAACAGTGTATGAGCCCCAATAAAATTATTTTTAAATAAATAAACTTTAGCTATTTGAAAACAAAATAAATAAGAAGTAAGAATGGGGAGACCTCATCTCACCTCCTCTAGATCTATCACAAGGAGGGATCAGTCACAGCATCAGACATCCAGCTGGGACTACAGAAGTTGATTAGGAAGCATATTATGTTAGGCTACCCATGGTTAGGAAAATAATATGTTAGACAGGAGAGTTCACAATTTAGTTCAGGGCTTTCAAGCCAAGTTAATTAGGGTTTAACTGATGGAGCATGACTCATGACTCTCCTGATAATATGACCAAGGTAAATGAGACAAGTCTTCCCATCTTTGCTTTTAAGGAATTTTGGCTGTATTTCTCCCAAAGCAGATTTATTTGTTCTTACAGATGTCAATGGCATTTTCAATATTCTTTTCTAGTACCATATGAGATGGTTATAGTTTATTTTTCCAAACTGGCCAATAAGTACATGTGGGGTTAATTGAAGGGGGAGAGATAAAAGACTCAGTGAACCTTACCTTTCTAGTTCTAGGGCCTCTTGCTTTCTGATGGTTGCACCAGGGTGCAGCTCCCTTATCCATTTCCCTGGTTCAACTGGTAAGCTTCAATTCCTGCATGACATCTAAGGAGAAGTGATAGGGACCTACTCCGATGCAGCCCTTGATGCTGGAGCAGCCTTGTGGAGAACCCTGTCACCACTGAGACGCTTACATGCTCACTGCTTCGAGTTTCCTCCTGCAGTCGACATCTTTACCTGTGTTTTGTTAGATGGAGGAGGACTTTGTTAGATGGCGATGGACATATGGGCTAATATTGGACTTGTGCAGCTTGGGCTGCACTGGGTTGGAATGATTTCTTGATATGCAGTTACCACCCTTTATATAAAACTCTCTCTTAAACCTATAAGTTTCTGTGATTTTGTTTTCGTAGCTTACCCAGATTAACACACCATAACTCAAACATACCAATTCTTTTCAGTCTTCATCATTCAACAGTTATTTTCAGAAGATATTCACTAGTGTCAAACGCACATGGGGACCCGGCAATGGATTTGGATATCCATTGCCATCCACAGGATCCTGCAAACTGAATGTTCAGTTTTTAACCTCTGCTCTACACCAGATCTCAACAACATTTCCAGGGGTAAGTGTGAGAGCACAGTGTTTATATAATACTTTCCCCTAATACTGAGCTTACTGTGGGACCCTGAATTTCTGTTGCTGGAAATGCACTTAAACATAGGTAATTACTCAAAGATTTCAATGTTCAATGTAAAATAGCCTTCCCTAACCTATTTACCTCCTTTGTTCATTTCATTATACTGTTTTAATTTGCCTTCACTAACCTTTTATTAAAAGAATGTTTCAGAAGCTCTTCTTACATCTCCTATGACCTTCTCTTTCTTTCCTATTTGTTTTTGTTTTTTAACCTTTATCAGTTTTTTAATATAGATTTTATTGGGGATTATTACAACTCATATCATTCAATACATCGTATTTGTGCACATGTTGCCACATTCTTTTCCAAACATTTTCTGCTTGAGCTCCGGGCTCCTCTTTGCCCCTTTCCTCTAGTTTTTTTTTTTTTGAATTCCAGCTCCCTATATTTCCCCTCCTCCTTTTCATCCCCCATGAGGCCCTAGTAATTTACAAATTGCTACTACCTCTTCATATCATACACTGTCCAATGTGTCTCCTCACCCATCCCCATTGTCCACACCTCAGAAAGGAGGTCACATGTAGATCCCTGAAATTAGTTCCCCCTTTCTCCTCCACCATCCCTCCACCCTCCCAGTATCACCTATCTCCTCACTCGCCCCAAGGGATCATCTGTCCTAAATTTCCCATGTTTCCGACTCGAGTGTACATCCCCTGGTCTAGCTGAATCTGTCTGGTAGAATTGGGATTGTGTTAGTCAATGGGAGGAACCATTTGAGAACCAGAGGACAGTTGCACATTTCATTGCTATGACACTATACCTTGACTGGCTCATCTCCTTACTGCAACCCCTTTGTAAGAGGATGTTGCTTCACTTATTGATAGGCTTTGGGTCCCCAATCTGCTCTCCCCCTCGTTTATAGTGATATAATTCTTAGTTCTTTGATGCTTGATACTGGATCCCTTTGACACCTTGTGGTCACACAGGCTGGTGTGCTTCTTCCATGTGGGCTTGTTTCTGAGCTAGATGGTCACTTGTTTACCTTCAAGCCTTTAAGACCCCAGACACTATATCTTTTGATAGTGGTGCACCATCAGCTTTCTTCATCACATTTGCTTATGCACATATTTGTTGTCCGCTTTCCTGTCTTTTTAATGAACTTTTGCTTCCTTCACAAATTATAACTGTGATATCATCCCACTGTTCACCAAGTCTTCTGTCATTCAGATTGAATGCATCAAATTTGTTATTGAATTTGAGTGGGATAGATTTGGGGTCATATTGTTGCTCTTAGGGACTTGTTTTCAATTTAAGTTTCATTCTGACTTGACATATGAGTAATTGTGTTTATCTGGGTTGGTTTGAGAACCAAATCCAGAGACATTCACATTTGTAAGAGAGAACTTTATATAAAAGAGCAATTGTACTTTAAGAAAACATTTCGACTGAGCCCCGGTGGTGTGGTGATTGAGTGCGGGACTGTGGCCCACGGGCTTGGTGGTTCAAATCTAGCAGCAGCTCTCCAGGAGCAAGGCTGGGTAGCTCCCACGACCACCAGAGGGCAGTGATGTCAAAAAAAAAGAAAAGAAAAAAGAAAACATCTCAGCCCAGTCAAGTCCATAAGTTTGATATTACCCACTAGGTGGATACTCGTCCATAAATTCCTCTTTAGACTCATACAACCATACAATGACTAAATGCAAGGAGATCAGTGGTGGAAAATCTAGTGCAGTGGTTCTCCACCTTACTTATGTTGTGTCCCTTTAATTCAAGTTCCTCATGTTGTGATGACCGCCCCCCAAACAAAAAAATCATTCTCGTTATTTAATAACTGCAATTTTGCTGTTATGAATTGGGCAACCTCTGTGAAAGGGTCATTCGACCCCCAAAGGGTCATAACCCACAGGTTGAGAACCACTGGTTTAGTGAACCCTGTCTGGTGGAAGTATCTCAGCACTGGCATGGGTCTCCATGTGACTCCTCCAGCTCCAGGGTTCTGACTGTAATCTCCATAATTTCATGTGGCTTGTGAATAGGAAGATGAAGCAGAAACTGTGCCCTGCCTCCAGGGAATAAACAGAAGTTCCCAGAATCCTCAGTGGAAGGCCATGACCACACAGAGGCCTCATTGGCTACACCATGATTGACAAGTGAGACTCTATTCCTTTGCAAGATGACAAATTATGTAACTGCCACAAAGCACCCCTTATCAACTCAAAAACTCTTACACAACTCTTTAGCCAAACATCATTTTTAACAAAACAATAATAAAATCAAATCTCTACCTAACAGAATAAAATTAAAAAGCATACAATTTAGTATGTGTGATCCTCATTTAAGGTTAATATTCTATAAGGGACAAATCAATATTATATGCTTACAAATTTCAGTTAAGTGAACAGTTACACCATAATCCTATGAATATATTACCCCACTTACGAAAATTTGTAAGTCAGCTACTTCAAACCTTCATTGGCTCAATATTGAGCATCCAATTTCTATACAGCCCACTTACATCAGCCCAGTGCTCCAAGAAGAAAAACATGTTCTGTGATGTGAATAGTCTTCTTTCCAGTTGGAACTTTGTGAAATCCACATCCATATGCAAAGTCAAATCAGGACAGGCCGTCCATAAGTCAGGGTTTCCTATTGGTCACCTCACCTTTAGACTATGGGTACTGTCACATTCTCCTCAACCCTAACTCCTGGTGTGAAGTCAAGCACTTCAGACCAGTTCACCCACTCATATTCTCTGCTCGTCCCTGTGAACCAGGTCCACACATATAAGACGAGCCTCATGTATGGTAAAGTGGAGGGGCAGCAGGGGAAAAAGGAAGAACCTCAATGAGATGGACTCACACAGTGGCTGCAACAATGGGTTCAATCAGAGGAATAATTGTGAGGATGCCATAATGTTTTGTTTTATCGTGCATAGGGTCATTAGGCTATTGTCTGGCCTTTTGAATTTATAAAAGTAGTTTTCTAACGTGTCAAGGTTCCAAAGAAGATCACAAGGACAATAGCTTATGTGCTTTCTGGATTCCAGAAGCTTTATAATTGATTTTCATTATATGGGAGGAGGACTGACAACCTGTAAAAGTACTTTGCATTCAGAGACATGGATAGAGTCATATAAAAGTAAATGTACATAAAATTAAATATACCAAATTTGATGATATTGAGTGTTAATAGGTAGGTAGATTTTTACTGCCTTTTTTGGCTAAATTATTTCACAGATGTTCTCAGTAAGCATGTTAACCTTTTCATTAGGAAAAATAGAGTTCAAATATGTAAAATCACTAAATATTTTCAGTGAGCATTGGGAAGTGTGGGAATTGGAAAGACATATCAAATAAAGGTAGAAATCATAACAACTTTTTACTAAATCAATATATTTTAGGATACCTGATGTCACCGTGGTTATGCACTGGGGTGTGATCCACAAGTTTAGCACCAGTCAGCTTTGAGGAAGAAAGACCTGGTTTCCTGCTCCTATAAGGTTTGACAGTTTCAGACTCTCCCAGGGGCAACTCTACCTTATTTGACAGGATCACCATGGTCTTGATGGCAGTCAACTTGAATTTCACTGGACGGCATTGTCTTGAATGAACTTCTGGATTTTTCTGATTCTGTGGGATTTCTTGAATTTTATTTCTTTTGAGCTTTGTAATACCTGCAAATTAAAGAAAACTTACAGCAGTGCAAATTCATTTTGACAGAAGAACGCTAAGTATCTCTTGAAATATAATTGATTCACTACTGGTTTCTGCAGCCTATGCCTGTGTACAAATCTATTTGTACATTCTTTCCAATATTCCTAAGGCTATTATATATGTCTCCCTTTTGGGTTGTTATAGGAAACAACTGCGAGCAGCTTTTGTGCTCATAAGAAAACAAGAGGAGATAAATATAAGCTAGACGTATGGCTGCTTTCATATTAATGTTCCCTGAACCAGTGTCAGTACTTTGCTGCCCTGAAGGCTTGACCAGAGAAAGTGGTGGTGACAAAGAACTCAGAGCCACATCCCATTAGGTGGTGGCACAAGGCCTAACGTTAAAGCCTATAGACTTTCTATATGACTGGTAGGTGCAGAGGCTAAAATGGCCTAACCACAATCTTCCTTTCTCATTCTGCAACCTCAGATGAGGTCTTCTTGTCAAGCCATCCTCATCAAGGGGACCAGGTGTCGCTCCTACTCCAGAGTGATGAGCTTTAGTTTTTGACCAGTGCAGCTTAGTCATAGAAACTAATTGCATTCTCTTATCCACTTGATACTATAAGTGCTGCCTCCCAAATTCTATGATAGTAGCTTTCACTGACTCATAATGACCCATTACGACCAGGCAGAACTGCCTCTGTGAGTTTCTAAGAAAGGCACTCTTTAGGGGAGTAGAAGACGCCATCTCTCTTCCTCAGAGTAGCTGGTCGTGTTGAACTGCACGCCTTGCCGTTTCCAGGCACTCCGTAACCACTGTGCAACTGAGGCTCTTCTTGAGCAACAGAGAAAATTAAAAACAATTAAAGCCCACTGACTATTCAGGCCTCTAGCTCACAGGGTCCTATGGACAGCCCCTACAGATACTGATGGAAGTTGTGTAAGAGTGTAAGTATCTGAGGATTACATTGTCACTATCTTTGGCTCAGTGGTCTGAGAGTTGAACTGCCTATCTTAAAGCAGTTTGAAACTACTAGATCTGAAGGTGTAAGTTTAGAATTTGTAATCCTGCAAAAAATTTGTAGTAGATAATGTAGATGAATGTGGCAACATGTGTACAAATGTGCTTAATACGAGCGATGTATTAAATGTTGTAAGAGTCCCCAATAAAAGATATATTTTAAAAAATTGTGTCACAAACCCACAAGGACAGTTCTAGTCTCTCTTCAATATGAATCAGAATTGACTCAATGAGAGTCAAAGTGAGTTTTTAGCATGGGCCACAATGAAATTCTTGAATACACTTCTAGATATCCAAACAAATTAGGTTCTATTCTCTCAAACGATGAACCAACAGCATGAATAGCTTTGCCCTAAAGCAGAGTGCATTAGAAAGTAGATTATTACCATTTCCCAATGTTCTCCTGGATGGAATGCTGCAAACCCATAGGACTTGCTTAATGAAAATTGTAGTGCTATGAGTTTCATTCTGACTCTTGGTTAGGGAACCCTGAACATACCTTTAAAGCTCTTCAGCCCCACATAATGCATGAGACTGAATCATGTTCTTGCTTCTGCTTTTGCAGTGACACTTGTATTTATGTTGTATAATAAAAAATAAATGGTTTTATTGGCATATAGTTCTTATATCATACAATCCCATGGCTTAAGCATACTTTTAAATAGTTGCACAATCATCATTACAATCAATTTTAGAATATTCATTTTGTCTTGTACTCATTATTATTAGCATTGGTACTAGTTATGAAATGAAAATGCAAACACAAGGGGATAGGAAAATAACCAATAGCAGGAAGTTGTTCTGTATCAAGTGGGACTAGAGTCAACGCCATGAAAGAGCTGAGTTCCAGGCAGCTTGTTAAGAAAGGACAGATATATGCACAGCCTGTTATTGCTGCTGACTGCCAAGAACTAAGGGAAAGTGTTACGAGATTCCAGGCAGAATAATAAAAGCAATATATATTTTGCAGTGATGGGAGTTCTGACCCTCACTCAGCTGGACTGAGCGAACAGGTTAGTGGCCAGGGACTATTTTGAATAGCAGTCATTTTGTTCTTCAGAAAGCATAAAGCTGACCAAAATCACGGTACTTACTGCCCGGGTCAGGGACAATATAACAGCTTGCAAACGGAGGCAGTAACCTCTGATTTCCCATTTTGGACTGTTAGAACAAAGGGGAGCACAGCACTAAAAGAAGTCAGTAAGTAGGTCTGTTTTTCTCACTCAGCCACAGCTGAGGCCATATGGCACGGCTTTTTCTATTTTTTTCTCCCTCATGGATGCATCTTCTATAAAGAGAATAATCAATTGAGTTTTAAATAAACCAAGGTTACATTTTTTCTGCTTAAGTTGGGTAGGAAATAGGTCATTCTTTTTTGTGTGTGGCTGTTCGACGTGATAGAACTCTTTCCATCTTATGTCAAACTCTCACTGCTACTGAGTCAATTCTGGCTTTGGGGGTGGCACATTTAGAGCCTATGGACTACCTGATAGCTTATATTATCCTTGTCAGGAAGAGGTGTTTTTGCATGGTCAATATAAAACAGATGTCTTACATAAAGGGAAATCCCATTTCAATATTATAAGAATTGATATAAATCTCCCAATTTAAGAGGATATAAAATATACAGAATTAGTTAGGGTTAGAGTTAGGGTAAAAAAGAAAGAAAATATGCAGAATGATTTTAGGAAGTTTATGTATTAGAACATATAAGTAAACTAGTGGGATTAAATTCTCTTTAAAATATTTTGACAGTTTATTTATTCCATATGCTTACATTTTCTTTTATCTCTATTTGCTTTACAAAAAATGAATTTGGAATTAATATATTGTTAAAATACTAAAATTGCTGTGCAATACTTCTTGGATTGCTTCTTGTTCTTGTTAGTCACTGCCCATTGGATGCCAACACCTGGTGGGAGCTTTATTCACATCAGACAGAGATGTTGTGTGGTCCTGAGCCATCTTTTTCATCTGTGCCATTCTTGAGCCGATTGTATAAAGGTATATTCTGAGTGCCTTCCAAGTTAGCTGCGTGATGAGTTACTCACTGGACTGATAACTGCAAGATGAGGAGTTCCAGCCACCAGTCAATCTTCTAGAGAAAGATGGGGATTTCTGATTTTTGCTTCAATGCATCAATTCACAGTGTCTCAAAGGGCACAGAATCAGAGATTTTCAAGAACCATATATTTACCAGCTCAGTGTCAGAGTTCCAGGTGGACAGGCCTGAGGTCAAGAGAATGGGAATGCCACTCAGATGTCAGATGTGGACCCCAAAACTAAGGCCACAGGGTTTCCATTACTGTGAGACCCTAAGTTTGAGGTTAAGGATTGAGAATCATTCCTCATACCCATGATCCTGATCCTAAATTCTATCAAGCACATGCAATATCCATACTGGAGAGCATTGCTTAGATAGGCTCCTTGAACTGAGGGTTACTTTCAAGTTATGAGAACAAATATAAATTTCTCTGCTATTATTTGGACTTATTTGATGACCATTATTCCTTATTTCCTTTCATTTAAAAATATGCAACGGGAATATCTCCCTGTGTCTTTCTCACCATTGTACTTTGGAGACATATAACTTATTTTATAGATCTCAAATGATAGAGATGAAAAGGAATTTTTCCCCCACTTGCTGTATATACCTAAAATCAAGCCTATATGCTATTCAAACTTATAGTTAAGACTTTTGGGATAGTATCATAGGCGGATGTGTTTGGTGTATGACATGGACATGAATCTTTGATAGCTATGTGGTAGTATTCTAAGGATTGATTTCTATTCCCAGAAAATGTGTCATGTTGGCTAGGTCATGATCCCCAGTACTAAGTAATTTTCTTCATTTTTCCATAACTAATCTTTGTTTTTCCATCAGATATAATTATTCTCTATTTTTGATGTTTGTTATTAAGTCTAATTTCCATATGTTAATGAGACAATATTAGGTTGGGTTGTACCTTTAATCATACTTTTCAAGTGGGTGGGGATGTACTCTCACCATTACTCAAATACTGTGTTAGTCTGGGTAGACAAGGGCAACAAATTCATAAACACACATATGTATATAAGAAAGAGTTTTAAACAAAGGATGATTTTACATTAAGAAAGCATCCCAACCCAGTTCATTCTAAGGTCATAAGTGTGATATTAGCCCATATGTATCATACCAATCTATAATGTCCTCTTCAGAATCATGAAACACATGCAATAAAGTCAAATGCAGAATGACCACAAACCAGTGGGTAGAAATTCTTTGGATCCAGTGTTGCTGTAAGAATCTGGTTGCAGGAGTCTCTCTGTGTCTTCTCTGGCTTTAGAGGTCTGGTTGCATCAGGGTAGGTCCATGTGGCTTCTCCTGCTCAGGGCACTAGAGTAGTTCCATATGTCATGCCAGCTGCAATGTCCCCCAGGAAAGTCCGCAGAGAAATGGAGATGTCTCCTGTCTTCAAGGAGTAAATACCAGATTTACCAGAATTCTCAGGGGGAGGGCCATGCCCACACAGAGGCCTCATTGGCGATGATATGATTGACAGACTAGACCCCACCCCTTCACTCATAATCCTCTCAAATTGACACCAGATTATGTGACCACCACATACTCAAATGACCTTCAAGCTAGTCACTAACATTATTCAAGTCACATTTTTGCTTCAGAAAGGAGTAAATATATCTAGTGATATATTATATCTAGCAAATATATTATATCTAACAAATGAATCTAGTGATATATAGTGAAAAATATATCTAGTGCTTGGGGTTGAGGGTTAAATGCTCACGGATGACAAAGACAGTAGAAATAATTTAGAGATATTCCCCCACTAAGAAAAATTGACTGCAAGAGAAGGTTAATGCAAATAAATTTCAATGTAAACATAGATGAAGAAAATGTAAGGAAGAAATTTAATGGTGTAAAATGAACTTTTCAAAGATTTTAAAAAGTCACAAAAATGCAATCACTATTTAAAATGTTCAGTATACTACATGAGAATTCATTGCAACATGTTTCTGGTAAATAAAGCTATAGTGTCAATACCTCAGTAAATAGAGATTAGTGTGATCTGAAACACAATTCTAAAAATTGACAGTGACTTGTTCCATGATCTAGTTGAAACATAGATTTAAATTCACTATCTTTCCTCCCATCACTAGCAGGCTGTATTAATCTGGGTAAACTAGAGGAACAATTCCATAGACATGCATATGGATATAAGGAAAAGGTTTATATACAAGAGGAATGGAACACCGAGAAAGCATCCCAACCCAGTCCAGTACAAAGTCATAAGTCCGATATTAGCTCATATGTCTGATACCAGTCTGTAATGTCTCCTTCCGACTGACGAAGTCACAGGTCAGTGGGTACAGAGTCCTGGCACTGGCAGGGGTCCCCTCATGGCTCCTTGCTTCCAGGGCACAGGGTCCATCAACAGCATCCAGTGGTGGTAGAAGCAATTCAGATCTGGCAGAGGTCTGCAGGAGGCCTCTCCAACTTCAGAGGTCTGGTTCCATCAGGACAAGGCCATGTGGCTTCTCCTCTGGCTCCTCAGACACTGTCATCTTGTCTTTTCCACAGTTCATTGTCTTTCAGAGAAATTCCCAACAACTCGGGGGACAGCTTCTCCTCTCCATGAAGGAAATATCGCGAGATTTCTCAGACATATCAAGAGAAAGCCATGCCCACACGGAGGTCTCATTGGATACTCAATGCCTATCTCCAGATTAACAAGGCAGACTCCACCCCCACATCTCATTCATGAAATTAACATAAGCACATGACCGCCACACAGACTTATTCAAATATCATGAAATGGTCATTTTTACTTTTTGATATCCATATCTTCAAAATGTAAAGTTGAATTTTATATTTTATTTTAATATTAATGTGACAGGATTAAAAAATCCAGAGAAATAATGCAAGCAAACTAATGTATGTTTGTATTTTTAATCAGGTTTTAATTATTCCATAATTTCTAAACAATGAACAGGAGAAAAGGAGAACTGGTATCTTGGATTCACAGTGTTTTCAAAGAACATCAATGTAGCATAAATATCTCTTAGAACAAACATCATCCTACATGTGGTGTTATGTAATCATTTGTCGATTTGAGAGGATTAAGAATGAAGGGGTAGAGTCTAGACTGTCCATCAGGTCTTAGCCCATGAAGCCTTTGTGTGGGCATGACCTTCTGTGGATTCTGGGAACTCCCGCATTCCTCCTTGGAGGCAGGAGACAAACTATCTGTTCACTCCCTAGGAGACATTGCAGGTGAAAAGACCTATGGAACTACTGTGCTGAAGGAGCCATGTGGGTATCCCTGCTAGTGCTGAGATGCTTGAAATGCCATGGGATCCACAAGACTTCCCACAAACTGGCCAATGACTTTTTTGCATTCACTGTCATTGCATGTATTTTGTGATTCTGAAGAGGAATTTACGCTGATTTCATATATATGAGCTAATTTAGGACTTTAGTATGGGCTGGGTTGGGCTGTTTGCTAAATATTCAATTGCTTTTGTATCTAAGGCTCTTATACACATAGGATTCACTATGACTTTGTTTCTCTAGTATACCTGGACTGATGGATTTTGCAAATTAGGAGGTCATCTACAAAGAAGATTCTTAATGAGATGAATTGACACAGTGGGTGCAACCACAACCTCAAATATAACAAGTGTGAGAATGCCACAGAACAAACAAGGTTTTATTCAGCTAGACAGAGGGTCAGTATGAGTGGGAACTGACTCATTCGATAACAATAAGAGAAACTTCCATTGTATGAAATAATGGATGAGCTTCATTCACATTGCATTTATTCAACTTCTTCACTGCAGTGTCTTCTTAATAGAGAACAACCAAAACAAAGTGCATCATCATCAACCTCATAGTCAATTTTTCAAAATATCTCTAGATATATAAGGTTCTCATAGCCTGATAAAGCTATTCCAATCTTTAATCATTACATCATTGAAAAAAATGAAGATGTAGCCAGTTAAAGAATTAAACACATTTTGACGAATTATTAAATATTAATTATTAGGCTCAGAAATTATATTAGAAAATCATTTAAAATGGAAAATACATACTTTTAGCCTATAGCAAAAAATCCACCTCAGAGAATTCTGTTATTTGTCAATAAATCTTGATGGAAATATTTATTCAAGTTGATGATCTTAGTACTCTGATTAACTTTTTACCAATAGAAGCATATACCTATGAGATGTAGTCAAGTAGGACAGCTATATTAACAATAATTCCTTATGTGGTGTCATGCTATAATTTGAACTCTAAACCTTTGACTATGATCCCATTTGAAGGGAGTTCTCTGTTACAGGAGGAGCCCTGGTAGTGTGGTGTTTATATGTCAGACTGCTAATCCAAAGAAAAGGAGGTCAAAACCACAAACTAATCTGTGGGAGAGAGACTAGACATTCTATTCTAAAAAGTTACAGTGTTGGAATCCCGCAAGGGAAACTTTACTCTGTCCTACAGAGTCCCTATTACTTGATGCTGATGCATTTGGTTTTGGTTTCATTATGGGATAAAAATGAGGGTAAGCCCTAGTCTTAGTTTTTGTTATCATTGTGAGGTGCCATTGTTCTGACCTGTAGGAACCCTATGCACAAGAGAACAAAACACCACATCACCCTATGCCATCCTGATAATTGTCCCCATGACTCAGTCCATTTTGCGGCCTTGAGCCAATCCATCTCATTGGAGACCTTTCTCTTTTGGTTGCCTGCGTTAGTCCGGGTAGACTAGACAAACACATTTATAGACACACATATGGATATAAGGGAAATATTTATATATAAGAGAAATGGAACATTGAGAAAGCATCCCGACCCAGTCCAGTTCAAAGTCATACGCCCAATATTAACTCATATGCCCAATCCCATCTATAAAGTCTCCTTCCAACTAATGAATTCACAGGCCAGTGGGTGCAGGATCCCAGCACTGGCAAGGATCTCCATGTGGCTTCTCGAGCTTCATGGGTCTGGCTATCTCAGGGCAAAGCCGTGTGGCTTCTCCTCCAGCTCTTCCAACTTCTTGGATGCTGCCATCTTGTCTAGTCCATAGTTTGTCATCTCAGAGACTGACTCCCAACATCTGGGGAGATGGCCTCTCATCTCCACAAGGGAAATATCGCGAGATTTCCCAGAAGTCTCAGGAGAAAGCCATGCCCACACAGAGGCCTCATTGGCTACTCAATGGCTATCTCCAGATTAACAGGCTAAACTCCACCCCTGCATTCCAATTATGAAATTCGCATAATGAGTACATGTCTGCCACAGTTGCTCTTCCACTTTCTCAAGCACAATGTCCTCTGCAGGGTCTAGACTCTCCTGAAAGCATGTCCAATATCTATAAGGTGGAATTCTGCTGCCCTGGTCTCCAAGGAACACTCTGGCCTTATTTCTTCCCAGACGGATTGGTTTGTCCTTTTAGCCCTCTATGATACTTGCAATACTCTTCTCCAGCACCACATTTCACATGCATAAATTCTCCTTTGGTTTCCTTATTCACATGCATGAGACAATGAACATTCCCATGACTTGGGTCAGCTGCATCTTCCTCTTCAAAGTAACTTCCTTGCTTTTCAAGTCACTGAAAAAGCCTTGTGCAGTAGAATTGTCGAATGAAGTCTTGTGAGCTCTTGACAGCGACTTCCATGCACATTCATTATGGATTCAAGCAAGAAAAATCCCGACAGCTTCAAACTTTTGACCCTTTATCATGAGGCTACCTGGTGATCCAGTTATGAGGATTTGGGTCTTCTTTTCATTTAATTGTAATTCACAAAATGGGCTACAGTCTTTGATCTACATCAGCAAGTACCTAAAGCCTTACCCCTTTCAGCAAGCAAGGCTGTGTCATCTGAACATTACAAGTTTCTTCAATTCTGCTGCTACATCCTTCTTCATAAAATCTAGCTTCTTTAATTGTATGCTCAGCATACAGACTGAATAAGTGTAGTGTGGGGAGGCATCGGTTTAGGCTTATTGCAAAAAATCCACTTCAGAGAATTTGGTTATTTATCAATAAATCTTGAGGAAGATTTTAAGCCATTTTAAACCATTCCGCATCACAGTATTTTGTCCATATGGCTGCCTATTGATCTATGTACAAATTTAGCCTGGGCACAATGAAACGTTCTGGAATTTCCATTCTTCTCTGTATGCACCAGGGTGGAATCAGGCCGCCCCCCTGGATCAGGCAGCCCCTTGAACCCCTTTTCACCAGCCTCACAAGGAGATGAATAACTCACTGAACTTTGTAACGCCTGCATCTGGCATTTCACGGAGCTCCCCCTCTAACATTCCGGGAAACAAGTTTGTGAAACAAGATGATTTGCTCATAAGTCATCTCCCAACCCGAAACTTGTAAACGCAACACAAGAAACTTCCGTTTTCTTTCATCAGCCCACATGCCTGTAGCTCAAACCCTATATATATCGCACTGCCCCAACACCAGGCACAGCTTCCCTGGCCTAACTCCCAGGCCTCAGGACTGCCCAGGAGCTCAAGATGCTCCCGTCAGTTAGTCTATCTGTCTGTCTCTTTCTCTGCTGTCCCTTCCCTTTCATAAAGTCCTTCACTACCTCTAATAAAGCCTTTATATTTGCATTTCACACCTAACTGAGCTCTGTCTCTTTCCTTTGGCTCCATCTCAACCTCTTATTCTCAAAGTTATCCTTAATTTACTATGATCTGCACAGTCAAATGTCTTGGTATGATCGATAAAGTCCAAGTAAACATCTTTCTGACCTTAGTAGAGGGTATAAATTAAGCCACACTTTCTGTTTCCTTGGGGACATCTTTAAGATTACTTTACTAGAGGGTGTGACTTAAGAAACCACTCTACCTTTTCCTTGAGGGTTAACCACACCTCTGTTCAAGCCCTTTCTGAATGTAAAAGAGGCACCTGGGATCGGAGAGAAAGATCCAGACTGTTGGAAGAGCACTTCAATGTTTTAGAGGCAGAAACCAAGGGACTGACAGATTGACAGGATGAAGACCAGAGAAAGAACTGGTGTCTGACTATCAGGAGGTGATGATGTGGACCAATGACTA
Source organism: Nesogale talazaci (assembly GCA_004026705.1). NCBI lineage: Eukaryota > Metazoa > Chordata > Mammalia > Afrosoricida > Tenrecidae > Nesogale > Nesogale talazaci. The sequence continues at coordinate 67,371 of PVJH01001784.1, read as the reverse complement.
TATCCTTAATATTGACCGATCCTGACATTTGGTAACCTATTAACAATCTTAACAAAGCCCCCTAATCAGCAGTATTATCTGTGAGCTCTGTATGTCCATTGCAAAAAATTAAATCCAGAATACATGTATAGTCCTGTGACAGCAACAATTGGTGTCTGAACAAGTAAAGAAGGATGGACTTTTCAGGCATGACTGGCCCCTTCCTCATTGCTGTTGGGAAGCCAGAGGAGATCAGAAATGTCCACACCCATGTTGTCACCTGTAACCTATTAAAATGAAGTATATGCAAGTTAACTAATATAATTCTAATACTGGATTACTGAGAACCTAAGGTCTATGATTCATATTAATCAAATATTACCTTGTAAATTTAGTGCTAACAAAGGCTTTTTACCATCTCTGTGACATATTAAAAAAATAAATTCAGTCTGATTCCAAAAGATCACACACAAACACACACAACTTTTATTTCAATTTGAATTTTGTATTATATTTTTAGCTAATCCAAATCCACTATGTCAAAAATACAAAGCAGCAAAACAAAAACAACTTTTCTTTAAAAATTGTAGGGGGTTTTGTGCATTGGATTATCTGTATTATTCTTGATCTTGTGTATCTAATTAAAATCTCATGTTTGTTTCATCCCTAGCAATTTCCCTGGGTACCCAAAGTTCCATCCTTCCTACTGGTCTAAGAGCAAGTGAGGGAAGTTAATGATTTCATTAGTTCAGCAGTGGGTAAGAACTTGTAATTTTATAAGATTGCATTTGTAATGTAACTTGCTCCATTTCCAATCAGCTAGATGATGAAGTAATGGAAGCAGTCATTTATCTATGCCAAGGAATTTAGAAGACAGCTACTTAGCCAGAAGACTGAATAAGATTCATATTTGTACCCATTACAAAAAAAAGGTATTCAATATAATGGGCAAATGCTAGAACAATGTCATTAGCATAGTATGGAAGCAGGATCTGGTGAACATTCAACAATGATTGCTGTAGCATACCGGCAGGATGCTCCCAGAAATGCAGACCAGAATCAGAAGAGAATGTGGGCTGAGAGATGTCATTACTGATTTCAAGTGGTGGTAGTCAGATGATTTTATATCAACCAGACACTCCTGGGAGAGGGTGGAGTCAAAACTGAAGGTCACAGCGTAAGGCTGTGTTCTTAGTGATGTGACCTTTTTTCTCCCTGTTTACCCTTCTGCAAGGTGGCCACCCTGAGAAGTTCCAGAGCCCTTCACTTTTTCCAATGATTTGAATCCACAGGACTCTGAACTCTTTGGCCTGTGATCTTCCTGCATTTTTCATCATTGCATTTGACTGTGTGAGTCTAACAAGGGACTTCTGGACTAGCATATATTTATTTTATTTATTTTTTGTGGGGGGGTATCACTGCCCTCTGGTGGTGGGAGTAGGAGGCCCAGCCTTTGCTCCTGTGGAGCCGCTGCTGGAACTGAACCTCCATCCCAGTGGGCTGCAGTCCTGTGCACAACTACTACACCGCCCGGGCTCAGGCCCTAGCATGCATTTAAATACTTGAATTGGACTGGGCTGTTATGCTTTCTTGACATATAAATACTTATTGATATAAAGGTTTTTCTTATCTGAATGTCACTAGATTTGTTGCTTTACTCAACCTGGCCCAACACAGAAGTCTTGCAAACAACCTTTAATATGCATTTGCTTGCTGAAACTGAGGAGGACTTGGAGAACTTGCTGACGAAAAAGGATCATTTCAGCACTTGGTATGTATTATAACCAAATGCAGACAAAACAAGGTTTCTCACAACTAGATAAAAGGTAGCATCACCATAATCAGAGAAATGTTTGAAGCTGACACAGATTTGGTCTTGCTTGACTCCACAATCAATATTCGCAGACACAGTTCTCAAATTTTCAAAGAACACGTTGCATTGGGTCAATGTCCTCTACAAGACCACTTTGTGGAGCTGAAAAACATGACTAAGGTACAGACTAAAGTGCACCTAATTCAAGAATGCATATATGCAGATGAATGTGGAATATTGAATGAGACCTAAGGGAAACCTATGTATTTGAACTTCCCTGTTGAATGAATATTGGAAGTACAAGGGACTGCTCCAAGAACATAGAGGTTTCATTCAGAAGAAGTGCAGGTGGTATGCTCCTTAAAAGCAAAGTTAGTGAGACTTCATCTCCACTTCTTTGGCCGTGTTAGCAGGATAGATCAGTCCCTGGAAAAGGACTTCATATTTGGCTAATTAGGAAACAAAAAGAAGTCGGTCTCTCAATGAAGGCAGCCTGACAGTGGCTGCACAATGGGATCAAACTAGCAACCATTGTGAGGGGGGAGTGGAAGTGAGCAGCCTTTCATTCTGTTGTCCAGAGGGACGGAGGGTCCCTGTGGTTCTGAGCCCAATCATCGACACCTAGCAAGCCCAAATGGAGTCAATTGTGAAATTGTTCCAACACAGGGACTGTAAACTTTATTTCAGAGATTTGTTGTGTTTTCCCTTCCAGTAAGAACAAATAAATGGGTCAGAATGTTTATAGTAATTTCAAGATTCATGGTGTTATTAAAAAATATTCTGCTTTCAAAAATGGTGTGATGAGTCTATGCTGATCTCTTGATTATTCCATAGGTATTTACTGAATATACATTATGCTGCAGGCACATGAGTGACTCAAATGGATGCAGCACTACTCTTATGAAAAATGATTCTTATGAATTGTAAGGAGCTCTAGCAACATTGAAGAGGAATTGCTAATTGCAATGTCAGTGATTAAAAACCCATAACTTGACCATGAGAGAAACATGAGAATGTTTGCTGTTGTACATAATTACAGTCTCAAAAACCCTATATAGTGCTATTCTGAGTCGGAATTGACTGGGTCATTTTGGACTTGGTTGATTTGATGACATATACATCCTAGTAGGAGGAGAGAAAATGAAAATAAATATAATAAGTATACAAAGAAGGTATTGACTCAAGGTCAATAAGCAAAAATAACATTGGATTGGGGATGGTGAAAATGGATGAAGCAATAGGTAAAGCTCTCACCTATAAGAATTCTAAGGCATTTTACTTTGAGTCTGAATTTAATGAGATCTTGACTTTAAAATAAAATAAGCCAGGCAGCATAAGAAATCACAGGTGAAAGCTCTCACATAACAAGCAGGGATTGCTTTAAAGGGCAGAATCTATCCACATATATATATTAATGTGCACTCAGTTAAAAATAGTTCTTTTTTCACACTTGCTACCTTTTCATTAACTTTAAAAAACGGAATGGCATAAAAATTGATGGAGGAAAGTAGCTAAGTGATTCTTGTATATTATGTCTCACATATGTGATTTTAAAACTCACTTTAGATAATTCTGATCACTATTCAAAGTTCATGCATTTTTCTAATACTGACCTAAATTATAATTTATAATCAAAGAAAGGTAAAATACTTTTTCTTTCATTGGACTTCACTTGAAAAATTGAATTCAGACAACGTGAAGCAATTATTGATGAAGGTCAGAAAATGTTACCTTGATTATGGCTTATTTCATAATTTGAAAACAAAATAAAAAGAAAAATCTTCATAATTAATAATGTTTTGAAGAATGCCAAACAGAATCATAATAATGAAAAAAATCACTGAAGTTCTAATAATTTAATCCTTCTTATATCAATTATCAATGTCTGCATAATCAACAGTCTAGAAATTGAATAACACATTTAATTGAACAAATCAATTGTAAAGGTCCCATAAGAAAATAAAAAACAAGATTTTCACTGGCAACAGATTCCCCCTAGGATGCAAGATCTGGTTTCCAGAATTTTCTGTGTGTTTCATTTTTATTGTTTTGTTAGGTCTTTGTTCATACTAGGGTGTGTCTCAGAGGTGGCATACCATTAGAGTAACCCTCTTGAAATTGTGTTATATGTTTTCTCCAGCACATGAAAACCAGGATTGAGGAACTTATAAGGACAGCAAGCAAAATGAGGATTTATGGGGAAGTGGACTACAGTGATGGGGTGGTGGAGGTATAGGGAGATTATTTCAAGGAGTCTAGGTAGAAAAATAATTTTTGTAAATGAATTGTGGAATCAAGAGTACAATTCTTCTGGTTGCGATTGAACTAGGGAATTATATGATATGTGCAGTTAATCCTAATTAATAAAAAATAAAAGACAAATTAAAAAATAACATAAAAACTAGTGATGTCATGCTGATGACAAAAGTCCATTTAACCCAAACCTTCATCCTTTAAATTGTCTTCATTTGTTTCTAAACTTAACAAAAAAAGTTGAAATAATTTGTGTTTCTGAATTGTGGTGAAGAATATTAACAAGCTGTAACATACCAGAGGAACAGACATATATGACAAGAAGAAGTCATGTACCCACAGTAATAAGGGTGGAGAAACTTTGGCTTACTTACTTTGGACATTTCATCAGGGAAGACAAATGAGTCTAAAATCTCTTCATGTTTCATAGCATGCCAGCAGTCGTGAGACAAAGTCCCAATGCTAGTGCCTGGCAACCACAAAGCTGGCTTCACACATACAGCTGGTCATGATGCTGATGCAGGACTAGATGTCTTATGTTGTTAGATGCAAACTCTCCAAGAGGAGGAATTTACTTAATGACAATTCAAAACCACAGTCCTGTGACTAAGATGAAAAGATCTACTTCACATTGCTCTACAAAGATCATTATTGCCAATAGAGACTTGTATTGTGTTTTACGGAATATTTTCTTTTCTACGTTTTAGGGATGACATTGTGGGGCATGTTTTCAAACAATGAAGATACAATTAAAGATGAGGTGTGTATCACTTTGATGTTTACAAATTCAAATTTGCAATTTACTAAATTATATATTAAATAGGGATAGCATTGATTTTAAGTTTTCTAAGAGCAGCACATTTCTATTTTAATAAATTAATTAATTTGAATACAACACTTGATCTTAGCCAAAAGGCCAATTAATTTGAATACATATTTCCTTTATTTTGGTTAACAATTTACATTTTTCTAGAACTGAAATTTTATGCATGCTATGAATTATTACCGAAAGAAATAAATTGAAAATAATATAATTCAAGCAGCAAAATTAAAATTGATGATGAAAATCTTTAATTAAGCCAATAAGAGTGAATCCTTTTGTAGAAACTTAGAACATAATAACTATTGAAACAATAACATCGATTTTTGGTATTTTTTTCTCTCTCAATAACTATCACGACAAAAGAGTATTGTTCCTTTAAAAATGTAGTTAAACTATGCATTGTGCTAAATGGAGAAACTTAGAAAATTCTTCAATGATTAATAGGATAATACAAAAGAAAATAATTTCATATGTATCTTTTAAAATATTCCTGTGATATGCTTACCCAATACCTAATGTCTGTTTTATCGCTAAATGTAACAATGGTGAAAACAATTTGATTATGTTTTAAAATTGTATTAAAAAAAACAATAAAACATAAAATTAGCTATACCAAACACTCCCTCCATCAAGTTGATTATGATGCATAGTGATCTCATAGGACAGGGTAGAATTGCCCCCATAGGTTTTTGAAGCTGCATCTCTTTACAGGAGTAGAAAGTCTCATCTATTTCCCTCTGAGTTTTATTGGTAGTTTATAACTAATGATATTGCAGATAACAGACGAATGTATAACCACTGTACTATCAGGACTTCTATTCAGAAAATAACAGAAACAGCATATAATTTAATTGTATATATGCATTAATTGTGGTTTAGATTTATATGGTATAGTAACTATTACCCAATGATCTCAGACCCTGCATTTGTGGGATGAAGACAGAACTTTTCCACAATTACTCTACTCTAAATATTAGGCAAACTGTTTGCCATCATTTGTTATGGAAGTTAGCTATACCCCCTGTAGTTCCCAGTTACTTAAGGTTTTTGTGTTGTCTCACTACAGAGCTAACTTCCCTTCCTTTGAAGCCTGTGGGCGGATTCACATGCTGATGTTAATGATCTCTAGCCTAACCTGTTTAGCCACATCCAGGAGTCTGGGGTCTTGTCTCCTCACATGGGACCCTGATAGCTCCTTTTCCTATAATGTGTGCACATGGCACAACCCCTTCCTGTGATGTCTATCCTTACCTGTAATTGAGGGCCTGGCTTGACTCCAGAGGTTATATAGGGATGGGAGGCAAGAGAGAGGCTCTCTCGCTAGCCTGCTTTGCTCCAGCCTGCCTCCATCCAGGCTCCCTCTCCACATAGACCATCTAGCAGGGTGGAAGTGAATGTACCATGAAAGGATATATATGTAACTTGTAATGCTCTTTTCTCTCTCTCTCATGATCTCTATATCGGTGATAAATAACTATCGCTATACAACTACCTGTTGAACCCTTGTTGTGAGTATATCAGAGGCCTGATCTCCCCCTGATATGCATTGAGATTAATCTTCTCATTTCCATATTCAACAAACAGAATTGACACCCAACTGAAGGTGGAGAAAAAGGGAGATGCTTTTCTTTCTTTTTAATTTTCTTAGAGGTTAAGGAATCTGGAACCATGAAGAAAAAAACTTCTGGAAAACAGAGTTCCTATTTCTTCAATCTGTCAATCTGGCCTTTAGGCAGTTCTCTCAGAATGCAAATATCCTGAGTAATCCAAAACAATTATCATGAAGCATAAATCAAACAAACGTCTATTCTCCATCTTTATGATTTGTTTCTCCAGTATCCCACTCCCAAGGTACCATAATGTGTTAGTCCGGGTAGACTAGAGAAACAAATTATAGGCATGCATATATGTATTCGAAAGAATTTTATATCACTGTACCTTAAGAAAACACCCCAACCCAGTCTAGTCCAAGTCCATACATTTGATATTATCCTATATGATATTATCCAATACGTAAGTTCTCTTCAGACTCATGAAGCACATGTAATGACACCTGGACAATCACAGGCCAGTGGGTGCAAAGTCTTGTATATACAGTGGTTGGAGAAGTGTCTCAGTGCTGGCAGGGGTCTCCCATAGCTCCTCCAGTTTCCAGGGCTCAGGGTCTATCAGCATGCTGCCAGGTGTCTTGTCAGTCGCAATATCTGCCAGGGACTGAGTCTTATGACTTATAAGTAGAACATCTCCAAGGGAAATGCCACAAGATTTTCCAGAATTCTCAGGAGAAAGCCACGCCCACACAGTGGTCTCATTGGCTATCTCCAGATTGACAGGCTAGACTCTACCCCTACATTCCCAGTCCTGAAATTGACACTAGAGTACATGACTGCCACAAGACCCTAGTATGTCAACTGCTTCAAAGCCAATAGCTGCCTCCATGTGAACAATGCCTTCTTCTGAGAATTCTGCACAATCCTGTATTTCACCCTTGGAGGTAGGAGGCACTTCTCTTTCTCCTCACACACTCTAGGAGACTATACTGACAAGGCTGACTTGCTGTGAGACATCCCTGAGGAGAAGCTACATGGACCTACCCTGATACAGTCCTGGGAACTGGAGGAGTCACATGAGAGCTCGGCAAGTGCTGAGATGCTTACAATGCCACTGGATGCAAAGACTTTGTACCCTCTGGCCTGTGATCTTCCTGCATTCAGTGTCATTGCATGTGTTTCATGAGTCAGAAGAGGACATTATAAATTGGTATCAGATATCTGGGCAAATACTGGATTTATGGACTTGATCTGGGCTGGACTGTTTTCTTAATGTACAATTGCCCTTTATAAAACTCTCTCCTATACACATATGAGTTTCTATGGTTTTGTTTCTCTAGCATACCTGGACTAATACACATATATTTAATATTTCTGACTTATGCATATTACACTAGGAGAAGTACAGATCCATTGGTCAATGCTTACTTTATTGGAGAAAAAAAGGACAAAGTAAACATATTTGTAACAAAGTTGTTGTTCTTACATTATTCTATAATCTGATAGTCAGCTATTTTATATTATTTTTTATTTCTAGGTTACTCTTTCCCAACAGCTAATCCTTCTTCTGTATTTCCAGCTACACCAGTACTGAAAAAACAAAAAATAAACATAAAAAACTCTCACAGTGGATCTATTTTAACTCATAGTAACCCTGGGTCCTATGGGTTTCTAACTACAACTCTTTATATGAGTAGAAAGCTTGAATTTTCTCCTGAGAAGGCTAGGTGGTTTTGAACTGCCGACTTTAGGGTTAGGAGCCCAACACATAACCTCTACACCATCATACTTTCCTGATTACCTGTCAAATCCATTGTAGGTTGCAAAATTTGGTAGAATCCTTTAATTATTCTATAAAAGTTGCAACAACTGACTTTCTATGTAGGAAAATGGATATTTTTTCTAGCATTAATAATGTCTTACTTCAAAATAGTATGATATTTGAATACTAGAATGTATTTGGACATGTTTTTTAAATCACTGTATTGTTGCAGACAAGATCTTTTATTAATACAATTGTTTTAATCTCCATTAGGGTGGCTTCAGAAAAAAAGGAAAGGTAAAAAGGTAACAGAGGTGTTTTAGAAGATCTTAAATTAAAAGCAGAGGTATCAACTTAGAAGTTTATGGCAATTGTCATTTCAGATTCCAGTGAGCTAATGTTGTTATATTTATTCAAAGGTCATGGGACAATCACTAGAGTTTATTATAAAGAATTTTTATAAAGAATTTTTAAGAAACTTAAATAGCTACAATGGTGAGACAACAGGAGTGTTGTACAATTTTTAAAATTTTATTCCATCAAGACAATCCACCTGCTTATTCTTTAATCATATTAAGAGGCTATCTTATCTAAATTTTATTGGGTTTGCCTTAACTATTTGTTATCTCTGGTAATATCTCTTTAAATATATGTCTTAATCCCATAGAACCCTTAAAAAATTCTAATTTGAGTCATTTGAGTATGCTAAAATTTCCATTTTCATGTGGTACATATGGAAGAAAACAGAATTGTTAAAACACAAGAGAAAAAAAACACATACCACTTTCCAATTCTGTGTCAGTTTGTGGCTTAAAACTTTATGTGATACTAGAAGTAATGTCACTGATACTTCAAATGCCAGTAAAGTCACCCAAAATGAACAGGGTTAAGGACATTTTCCACAATAAGAGTATACAATGGGGGTGGGGGGGGGGAGAATATACAATGAAGAAAGAATCCACAGTGCACTTCAGAAAAAAGTCGCCAGTGAAAACCTTATTCAGACCATCAAAACATTATCACAAAATGAAAAGATCAAATTAATGAAGAAGAAGAATATTGCCAGCAGTAATGTCAGAGCATGGGACGCTAGACAGGAAAGTACTTGGCGTTTGACTAAAAAGAAATATCCTTCTCAAATTAGAATTGACCAGGGTAATGGTGTAAATTTGTGAAAGTCTTTGATGTATTAATGATGAGGCACAACTCAAAAGAAGAAGAAAAAGATGTAAAAATCTACAAATATGAACGACTTCGAATGGAGAGATTAAGAATTTAGAAATATTGGGAGTTTCATCAAAATTGAAATGCGACCCATGAATATTGACATCTTAGGCATTGATAAAACTGACAGATATTGGTCATTTTTAAATTAGAACACTATGTGTGTGTGGCAGTCATGTGCTTATGTTAATTTTATAATTGAAATGTAGGGGTGGAGTCTGGCCCGTTAATCTGGAGATAGCCCTTGAGTAGCCAATGAGGCTTCTGTGTGGGCATAGCTTTCACCTGAGACTCCTGGGAAATCTCGCGGTATTTCCCTTGTGAAGATGAGAAGCTATCTTCCCCAGTTGTTGGGAGTTAGTTTCAGAGATGATTAACCACAGGCAAGACAGAATGCCAGCGGTTGGGAGGCTGGAGTAGCCAGTGAAGAGACCACACAGCTTTGCCCTGATGAAGACAGACCTCAGAAGCTGGAGTGGCATGCTGTTGATGGACTTAAGCCCTGGAAGCGAGAAGCCATGGGGAGATCCTTGCCAGTGCCAGAATTCTGCACCCACTGACCTCTGACTCCCTGAGTCAGAAGCAGACTTTATAGACTGATTTTGGGCATATGGGTTATTATTGGACTTATGACTTTGCACTGGACTGGATTGGGATGCCTTCTTAGGGTCACATTTCTTTTGACTATAAACCCATTCCTTATATCCATATGTGTGTCTCTGAAATTTGTTCCTCTAGTCTATCCGGACTAATTCAGTGTGTTACTATGCCAGAAAAGACACAATCAAAAGGGATGGTTTTGTATTAATTGCCAAATAGATATTTCAAGATCTACCTTGAAATGAAATTCTGCTTGTGAGAGAATTATATATTGTCTTTAAGGGTATATAATCCATACAATGATTATTTGAATTTATATACCAATCACAAAAGCTGGTGATGAAGAAACTGAGACAGTTAGAATTTTTTTCTATTTGAAATTTATTTAAGATGCTGTGAAAATGCATTGATAATTATTTGTAATTGGAATGAAAAATTTGAAAATAAAGCATTGGGAACAGTATTTGGAAAATATGGTTATAGAAATGAAAACAGATATTGCATGACAGAATTTTGAAAGACTAATGATATGTTCATAATAAGTACATTTCAACCGCACAAATGATAGCTGCACATATAGACTTTTCTAGAAGGAATACAGAAGTACATTGAATATATCTGTGGCAAAGTTCAATATTAGCAACCAGGCCAGTGGCTGACTGCAGAACAGACCATTAATTGCCCCATCTCTCATCAATCTGTGCCCTGAGTTAGGGTGATTCCCAAGGTCTTGGCTCCTCCAGACGCATGGAAGAAGCAATGGAAACAGGCCCTCTTCAGGACCAGATCAAGACTCCCCTGAGCAGCCAGCAGCCTCCACTTGCAGAGGAGGCCAGGCACCAAGGCTAGGGCCAGGGGCCTCTGCCCATCCCAGAGGCAGATGAAGGGCAGGATTTCCCCCCAGACCTGAGAAAGAGCCACGTTTGCACCTCGACCACCCAGAATGAAGAGTCAAGTTCAACAAGTAAGCCGCAGAGATCGGAAGAAGACGCTCAGTTGGAGGTGTTCCAAAGGGACGTCGACCCCCTGGTAGTTGACAACGAATATCAGGCCAGGTTAGAAAGGCAACAAGCAGCTCTTGAAAGGGAAAGAGGGGAAAAATCTCTCCAAGAGCTGGGTCCCAAGGAAGTCACCACATTCACTCCTATGAATCTTACCACCAGAGAGAAATGCTCTATCTGTGCAGAGAGTGGGAAAACCTTTAGCAACAGCTCCAATCTCACTAAGCACCGGAGAACACACACGAGGGAGAAACTTTACATGTGCATCAAATGTGGGGGAGGTTTCAGCCACAGTTCAAACCTCACCCTGCATTTCAGAACATACCTGGTGGATCACCGCTATGACTGCAGCAAGTGAGGAAAAGCCTTCAGTCAGAGCTCACATCTCCTCAAACACCAGAGGAACCACAGTGGAGAGTTTCTGTATCAGTTTAAAGATTGTGGGAAATCTTTCAGTGGGAAAGCCAGCCTCATTCTCCATTATCAAACACACACTGAGGGAAAGCTGTATCAGTGTCAGGAATGTGGGATGTGTTTTAGTCAGCACGCAGGGCTCAGTTCACATGAGAGACACCACACTGGCAATGTGGCAGAGTCTTCAACCACAATTCAAATTTTGATAAACTCTGAGGAAAGCCCTATTGGTGTAATAATTGTGGAAATGCCTTCTGTAGTAAGTCTAATCTTTCCAAACATCAGAGAGTCCACATTGGAGAGGGGGAAAATGCTATAACTGTCTAGTATATGACTTTTGACATTGTATTTTTAGAATAATAAACCTAGCCATTACAATATAAACTCTGTGGGTGGCTTTTGCCTTCTCTAGCACCAAGAGGTCCTTGAAGAATGAGGGAATCTTTCAGAGAACCTTAGTGGGCAGCTCGCTTACACTTGCAAACCTCACGCAACCTCAGGTCCCAGGGAATCATCCTGGCCCTGCCATTTCTATAGTTGGACAGTGGTGTGCCACATTGGTGGTGTCACCAGAGTTACTGTCACCTGCCATCATGTATGGTTTCACACCCCAGCACACAGAGAGAGCAGGGCCAGCCAGCCAACCACACCCTGGAAGGTGTGAGGGCAAGGTTGGTGGCGAGGAGCTAAGCAAGCCAGGTTATGGGTGATATCAACACTAGTGATGCCACTGCCTTGGTGTCCCCATCCCCTGCCATGCTGGTCCATCTGCCCATCACCATCCACCCTGAAATCATCTGATATGACACGGACAGCACTGACAGCAGTATCCACCACTTTTCCCTGCTAGTGAGGCCACTGGGCCAAATATAATGAGAGAGAGGAGAAACATTTTGACTCATATTGTAATGCTTGGAGTAGGTAATATGTGAATGCCAAAGTCTAAAGAACCGAGTCTCTACCAACAATTTAATAAATTCAGAATAAGTCTACAATATTTCGTAATGCCTCAAGACCAGTACAATAAGCAAGTTGTTGAACTATTAAAAATAGAACAATACTATTAATATTACATGAAATAAAATTTTGCTGACGATCTTTCAGCATATGTGGCAGTCATGTGCTTATGTTAATTTTATGATTGAAATTTAGGGGTGGAGTCTAGCCTGTTAATCTGGAGATAGCCATTGAGTAGCCAATGAGGCCTCTATGTGGGCATGGCTTTCTCCTGAGACTTCTGGGAAATCTCACGATATTTCCCTCATGAAGATGAGAAGCTATCTTCCCCAGTGGTTGAGAGTTAGTTTCAGAGAGGATGAATCACGGACAAGACAAGATGGCAGTGTCTGAGAAGCTGGAGGAGCTGGCGGAGAGACCACGCGGCTTTGCCCTGATGGAGCCAGACCTCTGAAGCTGGGACAGTCACATGGAGACTTCTGCCAGGGATGAGTTGCTTCTGCTGTTGATAGACCCTGAGCCCTGGAAGCGAGGAGTCATGGGGAGACCTCTGCCAGTGCCAGGATTCTATACCCAATGACCTGTGACTTCGTGAGTTGGAAGGAGACTTTATAGACTGATTTCAGGCATATGGGTCAATATTGGACCTATGACTTTGAACTGGATTGGGTTCAATGTCCTGTTCCTCTTGTATATAAACCTTTTCCTTATATCTATATGCATGTTTATGAAATTTGTTCCTCTACTCTCCCCGGAGTGACACAGCATATATTGCAGCAGTACTTTGACAGGAAGCTGCCAGAGGTTAGGGCCAGATTCAGAAGGACATGTGAAACAGAGGATATCATAGCTAATGACAGTTTATTCTTTGCGGAAAGCATAGAATAAAAAAAAAAGATGTTTACCTGTGCTGTAATGACTATGCTAAGGATCAGTAACAAACAACAGACAATCCTGAGAAGAATGGAAATTTCAAAACATTTGATTGACCTAATGTGTAACTTGCAAATAGATCAAAGGGAAATGCATAAAGTGAATACAGGGATACTTCAAGGTTTAAAATTAAGAAAGATGCACAACAAAGTTACATCCTCTCACAATACCTATCTGTGTGCTGAGGAAATAATAAAAGAAGCTGGAATAGTGCTAGAGCCCAGATTATGAAATCCTGACATGCTGAAGCCAATGGATGATAGTGGGAACCCAAAATACATCTGTGAAATCTGCATAGAAATAATTGCCTGCTTATTTCCCTCTATCCAAAATAGAGGGATGGGCTAAATGCCGTATATGAAACTGGAGATCATATGACAGAATTGTGCGAAACCAACTATTCATAGAAAACACTTTTTCAAACAGCACAACAAGCAAGGAACACGTGGACTTCTCTATGAAATAGAGAGAAATTGAATTGATTATATCTGTGGGAAGAGACTTTGGAGTTCTAGACCAGCAACTAAAACAAGGTCATGGACTGACAGTGAAACAGACCATCAACGGTTCATATGAAATTCTGAGTTGTCAAACAAATTAATGCAAGTCCATTAGCACCAAAATATATTTTTAAGTATGTCCCACCCCAATGCTGAGAACATTTCATGAACAGATTACAAGCATTAAACACCAAATGAGAAAGAAGGTAATGAGCTCATTGATGACAGCAGGAACATCATTCATGAATCAAGAAAGGGACATTCAAAATATTCAGGGAATAAAAACAATGTGGATGTCAGAATAGACTCTAAAACCTTGCTCTTCATCATTGAGTACCCAACTCAAATAGAAGAGGAGGCACTGATATTACTGTTGGTTTGTATGTTTGGTGAGTAAATGTCTAGAATCAACTTCATATTGGACAGATATGCTGAACTATAGTTGTAGATAATCTAAGGGAAGAGTAAACTCCATTGTATGCCACTGGGTAATCACACTACAAATGTGTTTCTACCAAACCCTCTTTGGATCCTGCCATGAACTAAGTAAGATAGGACCTTAGAGGCTGGCCTTATAGGCACCATAAACATCCCAGAAGGATATGATGCGGATGCCTGGGTAAACAAATGGGACCACATGTACCCTTGAATTTAGGACTTAAATATTCTGGTGGGAGAGCATGGCCTCCCCCAAACAGTGGAAATGACAGTCATTGGACCTAGGGTGGGACCTCTGGCTTAGTGGGTGTCCAATAAAATGGGACCCAGAACCACCATATAGTTAGTACATCAATGCTCTCTTGAATTAATGTGTCTGGTTTAATCTGATAGGTAAGAATCTGACCTTGTAAGAAATGATATGGGAAAGTTTCTGCTAACACCATCCCCCATGCTCAGTGTCAGCTAAGTCCAATCAATTTCTCAAATGGAGAAATCAATCTGAAGAAAGCAACAACACAAGAATGGCAGCTCAGAGTTGAACTACACTCACATAATGTCCTTGTAACAAAAGTATCTTAAATTGCATGTCATTGGATACATTATTTATGCTATCATTGTCATTAAAAATGCAAATGCAAATGTAAAATTGACTTTTTTCCTGCCTTTCATTTGTCCATTTTTTTTATATTGCTGTTGTTCTTGTAGATTTTAGTTTTTGGTTTAGTTATGACTACCAAAGTAAACCACAGTCATTCCAACAGAGCTGGGTTCCCTTGTAATTCTAGTTCCAATTTAAAAAGAGTTAATTCTTACAATGTGGCCTTGTGTCATACTCACCAACACGAAGAGATCACTGAAGAAACGAATGCTACAGCAACGTGTGGTGAAGAAAGCAGAGGGTGCTTATCTCTCGAATGGAATACTGACTGGAATCCTAGAGATGTGTATTCAAACAACCAGCTATCGAAGTGAGACATCAAATAAGTCCATACAGAAGAAGCATTCTGTCATCCAAAGAGAAAAGTACCAAAATTCAAATATGGGAGAAGGAAAGGATCAGAATTTAAATGGTAAACACCTGAGTAGTAGAAGACTCTACCAGACAATAAGAGCCCAAAATCCATATGCAGAGCAGCTGTCAGATTAAGTTCCTGGAAAGATTCCTGTCAGCCACAGGTGAGGGACAGGAACAGTTTTACTATCAGACAGATTATTGTAAGCTTCATTATGGTGGATCAAATCATGGTTTGAGCTGATACATAGTAATTTCACCTCCTCTTGACCCAATCTGAATTTGTCCCAGGCTCAAATAGTTCTCATCTATTGTACAACACAAAGTTCTCCTCTGACTTCTTTAATATTGGTGGTGTTTTTTTAATCTATCTTACTCTGTATTTTTATCCTTCTATTAGTACCATTACTATTATTTTCTTCATTCTGTTCCATTTTGGATTTACTCTTTATAGTTTCTGTTAGTTATTCCAGTTCATGATATTCACAGAAAAGGTGGTTCCATGAGACCAAAACTGATGCACTGTGTAGCAGTCATGTGCCTATGTGAATTTCACGATTGAGATGTAAGAGTGGAGTTTAGCCTGTTAATCTGGAGGTAACCATTAAATAGCCAATGAGGCCTCCATGTGGGCATGGATTTCTCCTGAGACTTCTGGGAAATGTCTCAATATTTCCCTCGTGGAGATGAGAAACTATCTCCCGGGTTGTTGAGAGTTAGTCTGAGAGACAATGAACTATGGACAAGACAAGATGGCAGCGTCCGAGAAGATGAAGGAGCTAGAGGAGAAGCCGCATGGCCTTACCCTGATGGAACCAGACCTCTGAGGCTGGAGAAGCTACATGGAGATAGCTGCCAGCACTGAGTTGCTTCTACCACCACTGGATGCAATGAGGAGCCATGGGGAGACTCCTCCCGGCACCAGGACTCTGCACCTACTGACCTGTGACTTCTTGAGTTGGAAGGAGACTTTATAAACTATAATGTTGGGCATATGGGCTAATATCGGACTTATGACACTGAATTGGACAGGGATGGGATGCATTCTGAATGTCCCATTCTTCTTGTATATGAACCCTTTCCATATATCCATATATATGTCTGTGAAATTTGTTTCTCTAGTTTACCCAGACTAACACGCACTGTTTTATATTGGACCTGGGAGTGGTGAGGGGAACTGGGTTGAAAAAAATGAATGAGGGAGAGGGGAAAGGAGCATTAGGATGGACTGTGATGATGTATGTGACTCTTTTAAATATATATTTAATTATGAAATTATAATATGAATAAATATTATATTAAAAATACTTAAAAAATTGACCAATGATTACTGTGGGTAGAGGACAGACAGCATTTACTTAAGGGGAATTGAGTTTTGTAAATGGTGATGGAATACTTTGGAAAAGTATATCAATAGTAGATGCAAACTATGAACAGTATAATCAATGGCAATGAATTATACAAGGAGAAATTACTGAATTGGAGAATATTTTGTTGTTGTATATATTTCCCACATTTAGAAGTTAATTATATGATTAAAATGAGCACAAGAAAAAACAAAGTGTTCTAAAATTGGTTGGTGGTAATGATTTAATGATTGTACAAATTTTGATGTGATTGATTGAATTGTATGAAATGGGAATAAAGTGCTAATAAAACTTTAAAAAGTAAAAAGTGAGTTTTCTGTTTTACATATGGTCCCTGCATAGAGAACATCCTGGCCTTAGAAGAAGATGCTAATAAGACACATAGAAAACTCTACAAATTCCAGCTCTGTAGGTGATAAGAGGAGAGTGGACCTGTCCTCAAAACCAATAGACAACTTCCCTCAGAGCTGGCACACTGCATTTCATACTTCCAGCAGCACCCTTCTAGAGATGATATGTTTCTTTTAAGTCATGCCCTTATGTTATTTCTGTGAGAGTAGCACTAATAATTAGAAGACACCTATAAATATTTCACATCCAACAAACCATAGATGGAATGACACTATTTATATACATCAAAAGTGTCTATTTATTTATTTATTTATTTATTTTTGGGGGGGCATCTGGTGGTGAGAGTAGGAGGACCAGCCTTTGCTTCTGTGGAGCTGCTACTGTAATTGAACCTCCCTCCCAGTGGGCCGCAGTCCTGAGCACAACCACTACACCACCGGGACTCAGCCCAAAAGTATCTATTTAAATATCAACTGTTTACATATTAAAATCACCAGGAACTTAACATTAATATAGTATAATAAGAAGGCAGGAGACAAATTGTTGATGTGTAATTGTTTTTAAAATCAACATATCCCCACCATTTGCATTAAAAAATTTTTAAGCAAAGACCATTTTAATGCATATTGACTTATTAGAAGAACACCTTTGAGAACATGGAAGTAATATTCCTCAATAAATAGGGAAGATGATACCAAATGAACAGGTGTCAAATATACTCTTGAAGGACATATGAGACTAGATACAAGTGCAGAAATAATGGATTGCCTGAAATCAATACCACCTTAATCTTTCACAATTCTTAATCCCATAAATTTAAAGAACCATATATTTATAATGTCATCATGTACATTTTTATTCTAGACATTACAAGATATCCACCTTCACGATCATTTTTATGAAAAAGAGTTTGAGGAGACTTTGAGATAAAAAGTAGCAAAAATGTTTAAATATATCCCTCTGAATTCTTTATAAATTGCCTTCTATTTATTCTTAGAACCACCACAATTGCTTACAGATAGCTGTTCAAAGAGCAGCGAAGTCTGGGTAAATTGCGACATTGCCCATTTGTCATTGGAAGTAATATGAATTGTTCATGAGATTCAGTCTGCATCATATGATCAATGAAGCCCTCAAAGCATTTGATCCTATCATTAAATACTTTTTTGTTAATAATATGCTCCTATGAATGAAATAAATGATGCTATTTTCTGGTAGATAGTGCTCATTGTCACGAAATAATGAATAGTACTCAAATACAGTGTGCGAGGAACATTTCTTCTTCACAGATAGTGAACTACAATGAAAATATATATTGGAGATTAAAAGACTATAGCTATGATAGCAAATAGTTTTAAAATATCTAATATAGCTTTCCATTGTAAATTAGTATTTCCAATTCTTTGGGATGAATAAAATAAAATAGTGGGATTCAAAGCAAAAAAAGTAAGAGATTGCTTTATTACTTTAGCAGAATCCAAAGATGAAATAATTATCATAATAAAATTTCATCTTTGAATGTTGTCTACATATGCCTTTTTATGTGTGTATAAATATGTGCATATTTATCAATTTCTGCCTTTAATTTCAATGTAAGGAAAAGAAAGAACAGTAAATGCTTCCAATTTCCCTTTTTTCCCACATCATCACTATTTATGGCTCCTATAATTCTCCTATTTTAGATATTGCTATATACTTATGATCTAAAGAGACATTTCACATTTATATAATTAATTTTTCTACTTTCCCTTTTTATTTGCACATTTCCATTATGCATGACTCACCTAATAATTCTTCAGCCTAATTATGTCAGTGAGTCACTTGTCCTCTCTTTAAGCGCTCTTTCTTGTCTGCAGTTGAAAGAGAGTCCTTCTAAATGGAATGCTAAAGTCATAAATCTAAAAATAAATGAAAAGACCTGCCTTTAAAGTATTCTGAGCAGGGAAATACAGCTCTTATTTTTAAAGAATTTCAGTGTTTTCCACACTTTTCTTGCTAATTTATGCAAAAGTTCCTATCCTTTCAATATGTCAGATTAGGTAAAATCTCAAAATAAAACACAGCTCCTCTGAAAAGTTCATCCAGGTTTACATTTTAAATAAACTTAGCTTATTTACATCATTTATATAGTTACCCCAAAGTTAATTCTTGAGAAAATTCATACAAATAACACTTATTTTCTTCATAATCATGTTCTAAAAGGCAAAGAACTAGAAAAATGACAGGTATCACCTAAACAAAATTAATAAAAATCCCCAAATGTATCATTTTCAAGGGTTAAATTCCAATCTTATATTTAGAATACATTGCAAGAAGTATTTGATAAGAAAAAGGAACACTTGTTTAAACTACATTTAAACAATTTAACATAATATAATATAGTACAATATTAGTAGTGATTTAGCTATCAGGAGAAACAAATTTGTGGACAAACAACCAAACCAGCTAAATCTTGGAGAATAAAAATGTGCTCACTAATTTAGTCAAGTTATTTTGGTAAAAATACATGAGAATCAATATTGTGGAATTAATAACAAGGCCTATAGCTTGTTTTCTTTTTCTTTTTATCAAAGTAGTTTTAAAAGCAGTGAATAAGTGTATTGAACCCAGAGACAGTTGTTTGTACAAAACAAGGGCACCAGCATGATTTAAAAACAGGAACTGTGTGTCAGTCACATCCTCTTACCACACTCACTCCATCTGCATGATGAGGAAGTAATCAGAGAAGCTGGCATATATAAAGAAGAAAGTGGCTTCAGGAGTGGAGGAAGGTTTACTATTACCTTGAATACACCGATTGCATAATCTTGCTTGCTGAAAACGAAAAGTACTCTAAGCACTTGCTGACAAAGATCAAGGATTGCAGGCTTCACTGTGGATTACAACTCAATGTAAAGAGACCTGAATCTTCACAATTTTACCAACAGGCAAAATCCCGGTCAAGGCAAAGAAGACTGAAATTGTCAATGAATGCAATCTTGCTTGGGTCTACAAACAATACTCAGGGAAACAGCGCTCGCTAGATCAAAGAAGCATTGCATTGGGTAATATGCTGCAGGAGACCTCTTTAAAGTGGGGAGAAGCAAGAATGCTACTTTGAAGATTAAGGTGCACCCAATCCGAGCCCAACAGACTCACTTATGTAAGTTGAACATTGAATAAGGATGATCAAAGAAGAATCCATCCATTTGAAGTGTGGGACTGGTGAAGAATATTGACATCTCTATGGACTGGCCAAAGAACAGTCGATCCTCTAGGAAGTAGAGTCAGCACGCCAGCAGTCAGGGATGGTGAGACGTTGACAAACTTAGAAAATGCTGTCAAGAAAAACAAGTCCTTGAAGGAAGGCGTTGTGTTTGGAAAAAGTATCAGGCCATCAAAATAGAATATGACTTTCAAAATGATGAATGGAGACAGTGGCTGCCTGGGTGGGCTGAAACGTAAGAAGGAGTGTGAAAATGGCACAGGACCCAGCAGGGGTTCTCTCCCCTGTGCCTGGGGTGGACATGAGTTGGAACAGACATCAAGGTACCTGACAGCAAGAATGATTTTTTTTTAACATCGTTAGTTCTGATGGCTTTTTTATATGTTTAGCTATTTATGCAGGGATTGAAAAATATTATCAAGCCAGGAAATATATGAATTAGGTAGTGATAATTTCCCTTGACTTTATCTTACATTTTCTCAACATCCTGTTCATCATCAATAATATATATATATCACGTATTCATATATAAGGCCCATCCACAGTAGTCACATGCATGTCTTACATTTTTTGAAAATTCACTCATCTGCTTAAATTTATAATCCCAACATCAATCAACATCCACATGCAGAGCTATTTTTCCATTATTCTCAGATATGCACATGCACAGAATACTGAAGTAATTGAATGTCCCAAAATGTGTGTCCCTACATAGAACAAAGTAATAGCCTGCTTTCAGATTGCTGTTTTCAGTACATAAACAAATGCTAATTATATGGTACATGCATACCTTTTCTTTTGCATTTTCATGCTCTGTGCTGTGATTTTGTTGTTAAAAATAGCCTCAATTATAATGCTAAATTGCTGGCCAATGTCTTTAGGGTAAAAACATTATGATGTGTCTTACAGGGAAAATATGTTTATTAAGTTACCATTCTATAGGCACAAATTATATAACTGATGACTGTGAGTTCAGTGTTAATGAATCAATGATACACACCCAATAAGATATTTTTAAATGGAACTCACACACACAAACACACACACAAATGGTACCGGCTAACCAACTGAAAGATTTGCGTGCCCATTCAAAATAAAAGTGACCTGACTGAAAAGGGACATTACTCAACACTATCATTGCTATCACACTAAAATGAATTTCTACTGAATACAATTTTTAAAATAGTTTTAGTAGTACATAAACAAGAAGTTGCCAGAAATTCAAGCTGAATTCAGAAGAGGTTTTGGCACAAAGGAAATAATTGTTGATGTCAGATGAAGTATGGGTTGAAGTAGAGAATACTAGAAATATGATTACTAATGTTATATTCAGTACTCAAAGACACTCAACTGTGTAGAACAGAGTCAACTACAGATAGCACAAAGAATAGAAATGCCATAATATTTCACTTGGTCAAAGGGAACATATATTGTGACTGCTATTCCAACAGAACAAGACCAATATTCTGTGGTTTAAAATCAGGAAAGGTGTATGTCAGGACAAATAATCCATGAAACAGCTATATAAACAAAACAATTGACATCATAATTAAAGGAAGGCTTTCAGTGATTGGCAGATGATGTATATGTAAAAATATATATGTATATATAATTTCGGGCACTTAATAATGAAATTCAGACTATGGCTTCCAGTATGAATTTCAACAGAATGTAAATAAAGCAAATATTCTTATAACTGATAATATCAAAATAAATGGATAGTATCACAATAGACAGAGAAAAGATAGAATTTGCCAAGGATAAAGTTTGGATCCACAATCAAGGATTCTTAGAAGCAAGAGTGGAGATGTTTCCTCATGTACTCTGGAGATGATTAAAGGAAAGAAAAGTACCTCGAAAAGAATGTCCTCCTTGGGGACATAGAGGGTTCTTGAAAAGAGGGAGATTCTCAGCAAGAGAGACAAAGTGGCAATAGGCTAACACATGGGAACTGTTCTGGGGATAGTGTAGCCCAACTAGTGTTTCATTCTATTGTCCTGTGAGTCAGAGATGACATGATGGTACTTAATATTGCCATCAACAAGTACTTTGAGGAAGCCACTCTTTTCAGTCATATTTTGAATCCCAACCAGCCTGAGTGGCTCATCTTCCAACAGTACAAAAGGGTAACCCCCCAAAACAGATTTTTTTCTAAGCCTTATATTTAGATGTTTTTGTAAAGCAACCTTATTCTCTTCAAAGTATTGTCCATTACACTTAATACATTTCTTGAATCTATTATTCCATTCTTGGAAACATTTTTCAAACTCCTCTGTCTGCACAGTTGACAGTGTCTTTCTCATTTTTTTCTTCACATCTTTTCTGTTGTCAAATCACTGCATTTTTCATGTCCTTTTTCATTCACAGAAACAAAAAGAAGTGGCACTGAACAAAGTTAGGTGAGGAAGATGTGTGAAAGCAAGAGAGACATGCCACTTTTTGCCCAATGCTGGTTCACTGTGATCGCCGTGTGAGTAGGTGCATTGTCATGGTGGCAAAACCAATCCCCCATCTGCCAAAAATCAAGCTCTTTTTTTTTTTGGTCACACCCTCTTAAACAATTTTGTTATGCTTTTAAATAGAAAGCTTTGTTAACAGTCTAACTTAGTAGAATGATCTCCCAAAGCACTGTCCCTTCACATAACATCTGCCTTAGGGGGAGAGGAGGGACACACCACCTCGTACATCAGTATTCTAAGTACTTTACTGATATCCATAGGTTTAGTGGCTAATCCTTCAGAATTGGACAGTCTAGTAACTTGAAATCTATTTGCCCTGGGTGATTCCACTACTTATTTGAACACTTGTTAGTATAGTTTTTAATATCACAAAAACCAGAAAGCTAAAGTAAGACAAATTAACAAATGAGTGGTGTGCCTTCTCTGCAGGCATATGGATTTCAGACTACCATTGACAAAGTTGTTATTCAGGAAAGACCTTAAAATGCTCTTTTTAACAACGAAGGTGCCTCATATTCTTTCACCACAATAGATTAAAGAACTATCTAATTAAAAATTGCCAATTCAAGTTCATCTCAGTTCAGTTATTCTTAGGCAATAAGTCTTTATAGTTTTATTCACATTTCATTAATGTATCTATTTCACTATTTACATTCCATAATCCCACTAATGAACATTTCGGGTTTTGGTTCTCATTTTGAACCATGCCACACCAATAAATGAAAGTGACTAAACTTTAGTCTGTCCATATCATTAAGGGACTCCACTCTGAGGAGGTGTTCCTTCTTAGTCATATTTGAATGCCTTTCAATATGAGAGACTCATCATGCAGCATCATATCCATAGATCCCCATTAGTAAATTCTGTAGAAGTAGACTAGATTCATTCTTAGAGTCTGTCTTGGTTTGTATGATCTTCTGAAAGTGTAGACCATGGCTGGCCCTCTTGGATGTTGCTACATTCTTGGCAAAGCTAGTAGTACATAGTCACCACAATGTAAAAAGTTGACAGATGAGGAGAAATCTCAATATATCTATGTAAAGTGGACATATTAAATATATATATATATATATATGTTAAATGCACAGCATGGGAGGTTATAACTCCTCTGAAAAATGATATATTTACTCTCAAAATAATCCTTCATGGGAGCATGACTATAAGGTCAGGTACATTATGGTCAGTTAGTATACCATTGCAGAGAAAGGTAAAGCTTTTTGTCCTAATTTGCTTTTAAAACACATGAGCATGGATTTTAAGATGCTCCTTTTTGTCTATCTCCATGTAGAAGAAAGAAAATGTAATGAAAATCAAAAGAAAACAGTTATTCCAGTGGACTAATGCATTTCAACAATATCAGTCTCCATAACTGAAGATCAGCAGTTACACATTGCTTTGCTAACCATAATGTCTATAGTTCAAAACCTTCAGTCACTCTTCTGGAGAAAACAAAGTTTCCTACTTTCCATCAAGAGTTATAGTTTTGGACATCTACAGGACAGTGCCTTAAGGGGTCCCTATTAATTGGATTGGCACCAACTTATTGTAGTGAGTTTTTGAATTATCCATCACCATTAACTTCTCTGAAAAGGGTCATATTAAAAGGTCCTGAGTAGAACTTTAAAAATTAAGAGAAACTAGGAATCTGGATTACTGATTGGCAAGAGACTGATGAAATCCCCAAGACTATGACCATGCTCTTCATATTTAGAATAAAATTCATCTTTACCACTTGCCTGTCAGTTTGTTTCATTGTGTTAGTTTCTGTCTACATATGATGTTAGAAACTATGTCACTGGTATTTCATTCATTAGCAACATCACCCAAAATAAACAGGTTTCAACAGAGCTTCCAGACAAAGAGCAAGCTAAGAAGAAAGTATAGCCAGTCCACGTCAGAGGAATTATCTCTGAAAACCTTCTGAGTAATATGAAAAAAAATTCAGATATGAAGTCCTAACGAGTAGACACAAACCTGGTCAGAGAAAGTTTCAGAAGAGGAGCCTCTCTGTTAGAAGGTACTCAGAATTTGACTCAGAGGAGCCTTTGCAAAGGGGACTCAACCATAATGATATAGATGTAGAAAAATGTGGGGCATGATCAGACATGACTCGAAATAAGAAAAAAATGTGTAATCATCAATTAATACTCAGGATCCTATTATGCAAATGCGAATCTAAGAAAATTGGTAGTCATTAAAAGAGAAATGCAACAGATAAAGCTGAATATTATAGTCTTTACTGAGCTAAAATAGTCTAGTATGGCCATTTTGAGTCAATAATTCATATGGCTTACTACAAGAGGAAAGGATTTACATTCATTTTAAAGGAGCATTTCAAAAGCTATTGTGAAATATAATGCTGTCTTCTATAGAATAATATCTACCTACATACAAGGAAACAAATTCCAGGTGGCAACAGTGATATCTCTTGTTCCATGTCCTCTTCTGCATCCAGCCTGTTCCTCTGACAGCTCCCTGTCAATATACTGCTGTAACCATTGTTGGATGTTCTTCAGCAACATTGACGTGTGTGATATTTATGATACCATCATATAATTTGAGCATGTAAAGGTTGGCTAACCTTTCTTTAGGATGGGTGCAAATATGGATCTTTTACTGTCAGTTTACCAAATAGTTATCTCCCAAATTTCTGGTGTAGATGAGTTATTACCTACATTGCTTTATTGGTTTGTTCAGTCACTTCAATTGACATTCCAGTCTTTCCTGAAGTCTGGTTTTTGGCTGTGTTCAGTAAAATTTGGACTTCTTTCTTGAGTGATTCTTGCTCATATGCTACTTTTCTGAAATGACTGATTGTTGAATAGATAATTTTGGACAGTGACTTTGCTATTCTTGCAACTACTTTTCATACTTCCTACATTATTCAATATGTTGCCCATAGAATCTTTTTGCAACTCAAGGCTTGTTTTTTTTTTTCTTTCAGTTTCAGGCATGTTGGGAGTGTTCTTCCATTTTTGTTTTACAAATATAATTCTTTTCATATTTTGCTGTAGAAATTTACTTTGTCTTCTTGATATATTCTTTGTAAATTTATATTCAACAATTTGAGTTCATTCATTCCTTCAGTTTAATTACCTACTCTAACATGAAGAGCAAGTTTCAGAGTCTCTTCTGAACACTTTGATTTCTTCTTTCTTTGCTGTATTTTTCATAATCTTTTGTTCTTTTCATGTGATTTTTTTTTGTTGTCATCAGTTCTCCTATCATGAGTGTTCAGTGCTGCAAATAAACTCTTGAGATATTCTGTCAATTCAGGTGAGATATACCCAATGTTATCCTTTAACCCTAAAGGACCTGTTTTCATTGCCTTTGGTTTCAATCTTACATTATATATGAGCAGTTGATGGCTTGCTTCACAGTCAGCCTATGGCCTGGTTTTAGTTACTGATATTAAGCTTCACCATCATCTCTTTCCAAAGTTGTAGTCAATTTGACTTCTCTGTATTCACTTGTGAGATATAAACATATATAACTTCCATTTATGTTGTTTAACAAGTCTTTGCTATGATCAATTCATTGTTAATTCAAAAGTCAATCATGCAATCTCCAGATTCATTTCAATCACAGAGATCATTCTCTCCTGACTGTTCCTTCCTCTTTCTTTCCAGTGTTTGCATTCCAATCACCTGTAATTAGCTGTGCATAGTCAATTCTTTCCCCTGGAGGCTACTTGAAAAATGGTAAATCACAAGCTGAGGACTCTTTTTTCAAACTGTATTTTTGTCTAGTTACTTCAAAAATATTGTATCTTAATCAAGAGGATTTGAATCCACTACATCTGGTTTCTTCTCACAGAGCTGATTAAGTTAGATACCACTGTGGAGTTGATTCTATTTTGTTAGATAATACCATGTATGTTTATGGTTTTAGAACGGGGAATTCTAGCTCAGCCATGTAAACACAAACGTTATCAAATGCCACATAGTTATGAGATAGGACAATCTCAATACACAGTATCCTAGTGACATTTTTGTTATTAAAATAAATTCTGGTGTTTACATAGAAATTTAAGGACCCTATAACACACAAACATATTTTTTTCTTTTTTATCCAATTTCCAGACCATTCAAAAGAGAGAACCTGATTATTTTCATCTCAATTTGCAAGGGTTTCACATATTTTATCACAAGTGTATAACTTTATATCACTGACAGACAATAGCAGCAAATCAATAGGAAAATCAAACATATCTTTAAAAGAAAGAAAACTGAAGAGCTAACACTCTTTGGTATCAGTGTTTACTCTAAAACGATTGTAATGAAAATAGGCATTTAATATAATGTTGGAGAAATATTAGGTAAAATGAAATAAGACTGTTAGAAATAGATGTACAAACTTATGAATGATTGATCCCAACAAAGTTTTTAAGGTACTTAACTGATATATGTTAAGTGGGAATGGGTAGACATCATAAGTTAAAATAATTAGCTGTGATATATTGCATGCCACATGAACATTCTCTAAATTGATTATCTCAAGATTGATCATCTCATCAACTTGATGAGTAATCACATAACATAAAACTTTGAGCGCTGAGACACAGGTATGACTGTGGGTTAGGAAAATAGATCTTAGATCACTACAGTCATAAAATATAAAAATAAAAATTAGTCAAATATAATTAAAATTTATTTTATAAGAAAAATATTAAAATGAAAAGACAACACATGCAACAGAAATTATTTCCAGAATATATTTGAGGATAAAGTACCTCAAATGTATCTCTAATATATGAAGAAAAAATTAAATACCTGTGAAGACAATCAGATAAATTTTAAATTGTCTTTAGAAAGGCTATTTTAAATGATCTTTATGAAGACATCATTAGGCTTTAGAAAGATGGACATTAAATTTCAATTACATATCTCTATGCAATTCTCAGAATGGCAAACCAATAGCAAGAACAAACAACATGCAAAACAAAGCATAATATGCTATCAAAGACAGAACAGTAATAATTTTATGTGTTATCTGTTGGAATGCATAATGTTACTACAACTAAGGACAAAAAATAGTGGCAAGCAAAAGTCTCAAAATTTGGTAATATTGGTAATTTTGGATGAGAAACAAAAGCTCATGTCTGCATGAAGATGAATAAGTAAAACTTACTTCCTTCTGTTAGTTGCTTTGAGTCATTTCTGAATCCAGATAGTCCCTTGTGCTACTGGGAAGAAATGCCCCATACGGATGTCCTATAAGTTTAACCACACTATATCACCAAGTCTTTCCTTCAGAGACACCCCTTGATGTGGTAGAACCACCACCGGTGAGCGGTGGATCCCAGATCCTTTTGGCCACCTAAGCTTAAAGAAAGTTTATTCATGACAGCTCCAAACTAGATAGATTTCAAAAGCCCATCAATTGATCAATGGATAAAAAAAATTCTGTCAGTCCCATAATGGAATAGATCTGGCTTTAAAAATAAAACAAAACAAAACTGAAACATGGATCTCAAAAAGCCGTATGATAAATGAAAGAGGGCAAAAGCATACATATCAACGCTTCTGTGTAAAATGACTTCCGAGTGAAAACACAAAGACAAAGAAACAAATCAGATATTGGCAGCAAAACGGAGGAGGAACGTGGGAAATTTTAAAGAAAAAAATTTATTTTTCACTCCAGGTTGCACATAATTTTTCATTACCCCTTTCAGCCTTTCATATACAAATATAATACTATTTCTCACTGTGTCCTTGAGAGTAATACATTCATAAACACATATACCATCTACCCTTTGGCTGGGATCCATTTTTAGCCATTGGGTCAAGGAGTTTTTCAAATTCTTCACCAAATAATTAATATTTTATTCTTGCAAATACATGATAATATGTCAAAAATTGTTTAAGACTATACATTTAATCTCCTGATGTGGAGAAAATTTTCTTGTCATCACCTCAGATATCACCTTATTAGGAAGAGGGTATTATTATTACTATTATTATCCTTATTATTTTACTTCAGCTACCCAAGAGAAATAATTAATTGAAGAACACAATAAGACATAATTGTGAAATAGTAATGTTTTGGGGAAACAAATGTTCTCAATTGATTTCTTTACCCACTCTCCAATAGTTGGGAGATGCAGAGAGAGCAAGTCTATGTTTCCACAGATGATAGTTGAATAATATCTATATCCAGTTAGAAAAATTTTAAGGAATAATCACTAAACACCAAGAAATATCAATAAAAAAACTAAACAAAAAACCCACAAGCTGACCCATTGTCAAGTGGGTTCTGACTCATTAACCTCTTATAGCGCAAATAAGAGAGGAATTTTACCCACCAAATTTTTCAGTTATCAAAGAATTGCTCCAATATGTCACCAGGGGTGTATTAGCTCATTAGTTGGTACAGTATTCTCTGAAAATATATCTAGACTATATTCCCAAACAGCCCTCTAGTAAATTCTGATTCACAGCAACCTTATACCACATGCAGGGAAAGTGTATTGTTTTTTGTAATATTTTTCTTTTCTTAAATAATTTTATTAGGGCTCATACAACTCTTAACACAACCTATTCATCCATCCTTTTACGTCAAACACATTTGTACGTTTGTTGCCATGGTCATTCTCAAAGCATTTGCTTTCTACTTAAGCCCTTGGTATCAGGTCCCCATTTGCCCCTCCCTCCCTACTTTTCTCCTTCATGAACCCTTGATAATCTATACATTATTTTGTCATATCTGACACTGTCTGGTGTCTCACACAGTTCCCTGTGGACATTACCCCAAGGAGGATGCTATATGTAGAATCTTATAATCGGTTCCCCCTTTCTACACTATCTTCCCTCTACTCTCCCAGGATCACCACTCTCACCACTGGTCCTGAAGGGATCATCTGTCCTGGATTCCCTATGTTTCCAATTCTTATGTGTACTGGTGTGCATCCTCTGGTCTAGCTTGATTTGTTAGGGGGAATTGGGATCATGATAGTGGAAAGGAGGAAGCATGGAAGAACTAGAGGAAAGTTGTATATTTCATCGTTGCTACACTGTACCCTGACTGGCTCATCCCTTCCCCATGACGTTTCTCTAAAGGTATGTACAGTTACCTACACATGGGCTTTGAGTTCCCAATCTATACTCCCCCTCATTTACAATGATATAAATTTTAGTTCTTTGAGGTCTGATACCTGATCCCTGTGACACCTTGTGGTCACACACGCTGGTGTGCTTCTTCCTGGAAGTCTATGTTGCTTCTTAGCTAGATGGCTGCTTATTTATCTTCAAGCCTTTAAGATCCCAGACACTATATCTTTTGATAGCCAGGCAACATCACCTTTCTTCACCATTTTTGCTTATGAAAACATTTGTCTTCAGTGATCGTATTGGGAAGGTGAACATCATGGAATGCCAATTTAATAGGACAATGTGTCCTTACATTGAGGAAGTACTTGAGTGGAGGCCCAATGTCCATCTGCTGCCTTAATACTAGCCATATAATACTTAATACTAACCATATGCACATAGATATATATTTCCCATCATCATATATAAATATATTTACCTATGTATATGCCAGTGCTATCTAAGGTGATCAGATTTTAAGCGGTAGACCATTGACCGGGGGTGGGGTTCTTGATTAAAAATTTGGTCTATGTGGAGCAACAAAAATTTTCATAGCATTGTAATATTTTATTTTAATTTTTAAATGTCTCAGGACCTTGTTAGATTGTTAAAAAAAAATGGGATGTCTGATCACCTTACTTTTGCCTCCTATTTCTTTCTTCTATTTCCTTTTACTTTCCTTCTGTCCCACTCTCATGCTAAGGCTTCATTTGTGCTTCAGTTATTTTTCTTGGTTACCTTACTCTTGATAAATCTTACCAGGCCTCTCACACCCTCCTTGCCACAGATTTTAGAACACTTGTTTTCCTTTATCCCTGGCATTCCATGATGTTCACCTTCGAAATACCATCACTGAAGACAAATGTTTTCATAAGCAAAAGTGGTGAAGAAAGGTGATGTTTCCTGGCTATCAAAAGATATAGTGTCTGGGATCTTAAAGGCTTGAAGGTAAACAAGCAGCCATTTAGCTAAGAAGCAATATAGTCCTCAAGGAAGAAAGAAGGTTGAATCCACCTTCTTTCCCCCACATCATCTTCCTATGTCCCCCCCAGAACCATTAGTCCCAGTGTTTCCTCCTCCAGACTGTTCATCTAGCCTATCTTATCTAGATAGACCTGCAGAGATAATAATATGCATAAAAAACAAGACATAGCAAGACACAAGAAAACAAATGACATCAACAAAAAATGTCCAGAAAAATATATAAATAAGCAAAAAAATATCAGTAAGAGTGAAAAAGAAAAATCTATAAATAGTTCAAGGTCTATTTGTTGTACTCTAGGAGTGACCTCCAGTTGAGCCTGATCAGGTGCTATGCCCTGACCCCAGAGTCTGTCCTAGGTACTCCCTCGGGACTTCCATGCTCTGTTCCCGTCCTCTACCCACAATGCTCTGTTGCATGCCCTTAGTGTTTTTCCTTGGTGTGGTGGGGTCAGACCAGGTGCAACTCCGATCTTGTGCCTCCAATATTAGCCTCCAAAGAACCTTAGGTCAGCAAGGGATAGTTGTGTCTCTTAGTGGGGCAGGCCATATGGTCCGCTCTGTGCATTGCCTGTTCTGAGTGGGAATACATAATCCTCAAGGCTTGGTGGGTCAGGATGCACTCCAGTCTCTTCCTCCCACTTCATTTGCCTCCCCGTGCTCTGATCAGACATGTCATTGTCCCTGAGCTGCAGCTTCAGTGCTGTCCTCTAAAGTAAATTCTTCCTGGGGGCGGGAGGGGAAGGATGGCTGAATTATTTAATGTGACTCTTTTGGCCAAAGTCTCTATCTCCGTACAAACGACCTCTTCTTGGATCTGGTAAGAAGGTGGGAGAAGATGCTCCTAGTTTTCATCTGTGAGTAATCATTTCTCTGGAATACCATTCTACTGCATATAAAAAGAAAAGGAGGAGGCAGGATCTTGAAGAGCCAGGGGTGATGCATATCCTCTGGATCTGAGAATACAGTGCAGTGCACTTCCTGGATCAAAATGACCATGATGCCATCAGAGGAGCAGCAGCAGAACCAGGAGTCAGTACATGGAACAGAGTTGACTTCCAAACCCACAAACAAATAAAGCTGAGTACTTCTTTGTTGATGGCTGCCTTCTCAAGAGGTATGGCTCTGAGCACTTAATTGGAGGAATGTAGGTTGCTGACCCACAGAATGTGAACCGAGTGCCTTGGAGCAGAGGTTTACTGGAGTGGAGTGCTTCTGGCCACTTAATTCAGAGATCTGAGCTTTCTGAATCATAGGAGCTTGAACTGAAAGCCTTTGGGTAAGGTTTATAGCAGAGTACTATACCCTTTGGACATCTATTAGCAACCCTGAAAGGACTTTGTAATATGCCCTAATGTCCAACCCTATTCTCAGCATTTCTCATTAATTTTGCAATGTGCTGACTTCCTTAATAAATTTTTTAATCATGAAATTTTTTCTGTGAGTTCAGTGTAGCCATTTCCATGGATGTTGGATGTATAATATAAAATTCTACTGAAGACAAAGGAGTACAGAGCAGACCTGCTTTGCAGGGTTTCTCCAATTGTAAATTATTCCAGAAGGAAAATTCATTCTCTCCTGCAGAGTGGCTGGCAAATTTAAACCACCAAATCTTTCCGTGAGTGGGCCAGCATTTCAATCACTGCAGTAGCAGGCTCTTATAGGACCTTCCTAGCTATAACTATTACTAAATACTAAAATCATTTGGAGTTTATGTTGCTTTGTCTCACTTTTTTATCAGACATAGACTTGCTTAACCCTTTGACATGTTTCCGGTGAATCAAAATGACAAACGCAGGACTGATTCTGAAATAGAAAATTGGAGAACACGTCATTTTTATAGAGTAGATATCTTCAAAGCAGAGGTATTAGAAAGAACATAATACTTTTAATGAGCTAAGATGTATTTTTAAAGCAAGATCTTTTTATATTCACTCTAGTAATAAATGTAGGATTTGGTGTTAATGTGATCAGACATTTTCCTCTGGGTATGCGCCCCATGAACTCTTCAGCTTCTAATGTTGTGAATTCTTAATTAAAAGGAGACTATTAACAACGTGCTATGTACTTAATGAGTTGGGCATCTGACATCTCTATAATGAAATGGGGCAATTGCATTTTAATAGACGGAATATGATGGTTGGCACTTCTCTTCTAGTTCATTGAAAGTTATTATAAAGGTCTCATCTCTCCTGCAGTTGGGTTTCTGATATCACTATTAAATGGTCTCCTTGAATGCCAGCAGGAGATCCTCCCACTTCTTCATTTCAAAACAGCATTTCAAAGGAGTGGGATTGAGGTCATTTTCTGTTAGTATTTTGTGTACTGTTTTTTAGCAATAATTTGCACACCTTTAACCTTTGTTTTCCACTTCTATGACAAGTATTGGAAAAAAATAAAACCACTTTTCTCTAGTTATTTTCCTGAGCCATCAAATAGAAACTGGAGATGTCTAATCAGAATTCTCACCACCATCTGGGAGTTTATTGTAATTGGTAGTTTGCGTCTTGCTATATTGCTGGGTACTATGCTACTGCTATTTGCAATATTTCAAAATTCACTCATGGTAGACCCGTTATAGTATATCTTCCAGACCAAGTATATCTTTCCAAACTTGAGGAAAATATAGACCCTTTTCTGAAGAAGTCTAATCAATATGTCTCATGAGTCATAACAGAATATTCTGATTTACTGGTTTTGGCCATATCATCAAACTAGCCTAACTGAGATCTTAAAGGAGAATATTCTATTGGGTGTGGTAAAGATGCAATGGAAAAAAAGGTGCAATGAATTCGCAAAGTGGCCACAGAAATTTCCTGCGACAAATTGGTCATTTTTAAGAATGTTACAGTACAGGATTGGTAATCTTCCATTCTGTTTTATAAAGGGTCACCAACAAACAGCCAGTGCTCTATTTAGCTAATTGTAGGTCAACTTACATACTTCTGATATAGCCTAAGTAAATAAAATAGGTTTAAAATGAGTAATAGAAATGTGTTAAGCAAAACACTGCATATGTATCCTTATTATTATAATCATAACGATATTATTCCTGTAGTTTTCTTTGGGTTTTCCAATTCCTTTGAAGTGATAAAGGAAATCATCAAAAGTGATAACTGGGTTATTGTAAACACTTAATAAATGTAATCAAGCACTGAATTGTATATGTAGAAGTTGTTGGATGGAAACATAGTGTGCTGTGTATATTTTGCCAATGTTTTTTAAAAACACACAAATAATGAGTACAACGAAGAAGAAAATGTTCTAAAATTGATTGTGGTAATGATTGTGCAACTCTTCCTGGCTTCATGGAAATATTAAATTCAAGGATCAGTGCACGGAGTGCCAAATAAAGTGTTAAGAAACAAATGAATGTCTTTGAATGTACATACATTTGAATCTCTTTATCTTGCTCATCTAAACCAGTTGCAAGCATAATAAAATTCTACAGAATGTTAGGAGAAAATTTGGTATATGGATTCTAAATCCAGTTTGAAATGAATGGCTTGGAGCATATATCATTTTTTTTAAAACTATATGTGCAGAACTTTAAGAAAATCAAATAGATGATTAGTTGACTGAAATTTTCTGGTTTTATAATACTTGTCATCTCCAATATAAATTGGCACAACTAGATAAATATGATAGTGTTGTCACTGTGTACTGTCTGATGTACTCTGACTCAGGAAGACCCCATCTGTGGGAACTGTACCACCCCGCAGAGTTTCCTAAACTGTGATCTCTATGAAAGTCAACCACCAGGTCTTCCTGTCATAAAGTCACTGGGTGTCCACCTGTATTACCACACTCCTAAAATATGATAATAAAAGCTGCTGCTTAAAAGTCTGTGAATTACAAATAATATAATTCACTTTAATAAATTAATATTTCAAATTCCAGAAAATATGAACAAGAAAATCTACTTGAAAATCTTTGTTTTCAAAATCAAAATCAAAATTTGTAGCCAAACATTCTCCATTAAAAAAATTAAAGTTTCCTACATTGCCTTCCCAATTCCATTTCATTAATCAAAGTGGATAGTTGTAATGTGATGTTTTATTGTACTGTTTCTCTTACTTGCCTACTGGCAGTTTATATTTCTATGATCACATTTTTCACTACGTCTTTTTTTCTTTGTAGCCTTATATATACTTCTCTAAATCTTAAAAAAATATCAAAGATAAAAGACCTCTAACCAACAAGTAGCTGTGTTTGAAAATAGCCTAAAATGTATATGATTCCAACATTCGCTGTTCATGCATCTGTTTTATTTCCGAATGCTGAGCTTTTTATTTTGAGTTAGAACTCTACCTCTATACCTCCTACTTACTTGGCTATATTGATGAAACGTACTGTAAATTTAATTGGAAATATGACTTGAACATCAATCTTCAGAACAAAGATTGCAGACTTGGGGACTAGCAGTTTAATCAGATCTAACCAGATAGTCTCTTCCATGACACTAGTGTTCTGGGATGAATTGTTCATTGATCACCATGAATTCAAGTCAGTTATACAATGTTTATCTATACAACTAACTAGAATTCATATTTAGTCCATTGGTGTTACCTAAGTAAGAGTCTGCTGTAACCCAGTTATGTTGCAACAAACTGATTCAATTTATTCCTTTTGTTTTGCGAAAAACAAAACGTTGTTATTTTGGCTTACAGTGAGAGAATATTTATAAATAGAACAAAGAACCATTTTAGTATGGAATAAAACATTAGCTTCTCAGCCTCCATTTAGATGAATTTCTTAGACTGCTAAATTGATTGAAGGAAAGAAAATTTTACAAACAATTAAATAAAATTCTTTAGGAATTTCTACTCTGAATCATGGTGTGTGCATATAAAAATTAAGCATTTCTCAGATCTGTGCCATCTCAATGACCTTCCATCGAAGTTACTCCCTTATCGAAACCATTATGCAAGCTAGGGGTCTCTTCTTCCTTGTGAGGTCAGGCAAGAAGTACTCTGTCTGCTCAGTGAGCTATTTATACGCTCATTTTTGGAAGCAGATTTCAAGGCTTTTCTTTTCAGCTTGGAGCCGCGGTGCTCCAATTGGTGCCTGTTGGGCTGGAAATGAGAAGGGCAGCAGTTCATACCACCAGCGCCTCCTTTGGAAAAGATGAAGCTTTCCCGTCCCATAAACAGCTGGTGCTAAATGCCATTGAGTCCATTTCAAGTCATAATAACCCTATGCACAACATAAGGAACCACTGCCCTGTCCTGGACCGTCTTCATAATTGTCCTATGTTTGAGCCCTTGGACGGAGCCTCTGTGCCAAAGCAGCCTGTCAAAAGGCTTCCTCTTTTTTGTTGTCTGCTATTTTACCCAAACATCAAGTCCCTCCCTCGCCGGGGACTGGTCTCTCCTGACAATTGTGAAGTACAGGAGAGGAAGTCTCACTCTCCTTGCCTCTAAGGTACTTTCTGGCCGAATTTATTTCAATAGAGACCTGTTTGTCCTTTGTTGCAGTCCATTGTTCTTTCAATAATCCATGCCCCTTTCGTAGTTTAAATACGTAGATTTTTCTCTGATCTTCCTTATTCAATGTACACCTTTTACATCCGTATGAGGCAAGCGGGAAGACCATGGATTGAATCAGACACACCTTAGTGCTCAAGGTAATCTTATTGCCTTTTATCACTTGAAAAAGTGGACAAATCTATCCAATGCAATGTGTCCTTTGATCTCTTTATGACTGCTGCCGTTGATTCTGAATCCACGCAAGACAAAATCTCTGACAACTTTAATCTTTCCAGAGACCTACAGGGGCACTTCTATGCAATCTTACTGGGTCACTGAGAGTTGGCATCTACTTTAAAAAAAAATTAAAACATCATTTTATTAGGGACTCTTAAAGCTTTTACAACAATCCACACATTAAATGTATCAAGCATATTTATACATATGTGGTCATCATCATTTTCTAGGCATTTACTTTCTATTGAGCCCTTGGTATCAGCTCCTATTTTCCCTCCCCCCCCATGACCCCTTGATAAATGTTAACTTATTATCATTATTTTTCTTTTTTATATAAATTATTATTGTCATATCTCACACTGACCCAAATCCTGCACCATAGTTTCTGTTTTCCTTCCCCCTGGAGGGGTTGGGGTCGCTGATGTTTCTATCATTTCAATCAGTCTCCCCCTTCCTCCCTTCTCCCCACTCCTTTTCTGGTATAGCTACTCCCATCCTCTTCCTTGGTTCTGTGTATTGTGCATTCTATAAGCTCTTGTTTGTACCTATGCACATGTCCTCTCCAGCCCACAATGAAAGGCACAATATTCCTTCTGGTTCACTGAGGTTTCCTTGCGCCCCACCCCCGGGCCCCACTATCACTGCAGACTAGATCAGAGCATCTGCTATGTGTCAGTAAGCTCCACTGAAACCTGTTTACTATGGTGACCCAGACAATAAACAAAGCAGACTAGACTCACTTTTATGGAGTGAAAGCTGACTCATAGCAGCCCCCTCTGGGTTCCTAAGAATGTAACTGTTTGTTGTTGTAGAAAACCCAGTCTTTCTCCAGAGGAGTTGCTAGTGGTTTCAAATGGCAGACCATGCAGCTTGCAGCTCACCTTTCAGCCACCACACTGTCAGAACTCCTTCTGCTCTGTGAAATATTAGGGGCAGGAATGCCAGGCTCAGAGAGACACATACACCAGTTGGCACAGCACAGAACACTGAAAGATA
The DNA here is from genome assembly GCA_004026705.1 of Nesogale talazaci. NCBI lineage: Eukaryota > Metazoa > Chordata > Mammalia > Afrosoricida > Tenrecidae > Nesogale > Nesogale talazaci. The sequence continues at coordinate 29,957 of PVJH01001784.1, read as the reverse complement.
GTCGTGTTGCCTTGAAATTCTATCCCATTCTTCAAAATCAATGTTTCCCATTTTTCTCTTTTAAAATTAAGTGAAAAACAGAGAATCCTCTCACCTGCTGAAAGATTATTCTCAGCAGCTTAATGCGAACCACGTGTCCTTGTTATTATGTCAATTACTGTTAAAATTATGGCCACTGCTATTGCTTTTGTCTGCATCCTGGGTCATCCTTTATGGGCAGGAAAGCAGAGCTCACTAAAACAAGATGAAAAGGAGTACTAAGGATATGAAAACAATTACCACAATATTTCATTTACCAAATCTCTCTCACTCTCTTTCTCTCTCTCTTTCTCTCTCTCTCTCTCTCACACACACACACACACATACACACCCTTACCTCAATATACAACCCAATGTTCACACACATCTGCCTACTTGAAACTAAGCAGTCATCACACACAAAATAAAAACAGATTCAAGAAAGTGAGAAAATGAATTCAGAATCAGTTATTTAGTTCAAGTCCAAGTCTCAGTGCTTACATCATTTAATTTCTTTTCAGTCAAGGCTCATTTCTATGTATACACTTTTGAAATGCATAGTATCTATAATTTTAGCTTATTGTCTTGCAGTCATTATTTATGAATAGATGATGAATCATGTGACAATAAACTACCAATATCTACAAAAGTGAGCATTAACACAATGCAGAAATTAACAGCAACATGTAGACTAATAATCATTTTTAAAGATGAAAATACATCTTACAAAAAGTGGGGTGCTATCCCGATTTTTTTAATTTATTCATTTATTCAATATTCCTTTTCATTATTTTCTTCTTATTACAGATATCCTTTGGATGATACAAAGAGAGGATGAAGGGGATGCATCAAGTCATTGAGCAATAAGGTACTGATTCAACCATTTCAAAAGACAGAATATGATCATGATATGAAATGATAATATTGAAGGAAAATTCCAAGTTATACTGAAGGGTTTAGTAAAAACAAAAGCCTTCAAGAATTGACAAAATAACATTTGAATTGTTTCAAAAAGGTGATGCTACATTAAAAAAAACTATTAATCTGTGCCAAGAAGACATGTGGCTGACATTTATCTGCCCAAACAATTAGAAGAAATTCAAATTGTGTGCATTCCAAAGAAACGTTTTGCAACAAAATTTGGAAACTAGTGTACAAATACAATCACATTTAAGTAAAATTTCTGAAGATAACTAAAATAAAACACTTGCAGCAATACACTAATCATGAATTGCCAGAAAATCAAGCCAGAAGAGAGCATTGAAAGAACCAGCAATATGATTGCTGACATCAACTACATTTTGGCTGAAAGCAGAGAATATGAGAAATATGTTCATTTGTATTTCATTGACTATTCAAGACATTCAACTATGTATATCAGACCCTAAATATTATTGTGAAGAATGGGCATTGTGGAATACTTACATGCACTCATGCTGAACTTGTACAGAGACCAAGACACATGATTGTTTGTTTTTTAATTTGTCCAAGTGACTCCAGTACATACTTTCACGATACTTGAGAAGCTGGAGGCATCAAATCAGACATATCTATGAGACATAAATGTCACAACCTTGCTTGTTGAAAACAAAGAGGATTTGAAACACTGACAATATGCTTTTCAACCCAGTGTAAAGATATCAAATATCCTCATCGTTGAATCAATAGACATCATCAGTTTGAGTGGTAAGAAGAATGAATCATCCAGAGTCTCATTTTAGTTGGATCCATAGTCAATGCCCCTTGAAGCTGCAATCAGTTAATCAAAGGGTGCATTGCATTGTACAAACCTGATGTATAAGAGCTCTTTAGAGGGTGAAGGTATCAGTTTTAAAAGTAGGACATGCCTAAGCCATGTCATTTTCAATGTCTTAATCTTCATGTGAAAATTAAGCAATGATGACTGAGGATAAAAGAACAATGAAGTAATTTAAATATCATTTTGGCAAGGAATATTGAAATATCATGGACTGTCAGAAGGAAAGATAAATCTATTTTTGATAAAGTACTGTAGGAATACTTTTTGGAAGCTAGTGGGTTCATACTTGTTCTCACAGGCTTAGGGCATGTTATCAAGTGAGATTATTTCCTAAAACAAGACATCTTGCTTTAGAAAGTAGAAGTCAAGAGTAAAAGCAGAAGACCCTTAAGAGGATGCCTTAACAAAGTAACTGCAACAACGTATTTGAACGTATCCAATCATGATTTTGAGGTTGGTGCAGTCAGGATAGCGTTTTATTGTAAACATGGAGCGTACGAATGTGGGTGTCCTGCTGTCCAATCAACTGGAAAGTACCTGTGAAGTGGAGGGGCTCTGGTAGCTCATAGTTACCCTTTGGGTTGCCAACCCCAAGTCAGCAGTAGGAAATGACCAAGCCTTCCATGAAGGAAAGACAAGTCTTTCTACTTTTTAAAGAGTTACAGTCTGAGCAACTCACAGGGCTTAGTTCTTCCCTGTCCTATAGCACTGCCTCGGGTGAGCATCGGCTTGCTGGTAGTGAGTTTGATTTTGTACAGCAAATTGGAGTGCTGGCTACATAGTGGGTTATGTGTTGGATTGCTAAGACCAAGGCCAATAGTTCAAAACTACTAGATTCTGAACAAAGCTGAGACTCTCTATTACTGAAAAGGTTTACAGTCTCAGAATTAGACAGGGACAGTTCTACCCAGTTTTCCAGTAGAACCCCAGACTTCAACACTAATTCATTCTAGAAGGAGCATCGAGGTGCCATGCAGTCAAGTTCCAAATCAAATTGTCCCATAGGAAATCACTGAAAACAGGTTAATACCTTTGCAACCACCAACTGTTTATCCCAATCTTGTATTTTTATGCAAAACACTACACATAATTTCAAAATAAATAAATGCAGAATTAAATAATATAATTTTTAAAGAAACATAACATTGAAAAGATTTTTAACAGCTACCATGGGAGCACATACCTTGAGATTGAGGAGGTTCTGGATCTGTGGGCATGGATGTGGAGAGGGGGCTTGTAGAGTCATTGTTTGGAAGGAGAATCCCCTAAAGTACAATCAAGGAATTTTTCTCTTCTTTGTCTTTTTTCATTAGGACCTAGCTGACTTTCTCTTTTAAAAAAGTCTATTATGGTCTGCTGTTGGCATTTTTTTACCTGTTTTCTGAAAGGGTTTACTCAATTATCATCAGCAATATCAGTAACAAGATTAACCATTTCCTTATCATGCTGATTCTTTTAAAAAAAAACTTCCTTAAGTCCCATGAATTTTTTTAATACAAAAAAGTCACAAACAAACTCAGAAAATTATAGCAAAACACTCAGAACACAGTTGCAAAAGGTTTAAACAATGTGTACTAACAATGCCAACTAACATCAAGTGGCCTAAATGTGAAATGCTTTTGCTTACAAAAATCACCATGTTGGGTTGGATTCCAGTCTGTTCTTCAAGCTCTGATATTAAAGTGTCTTGATACTTTATGTTGAAATCTGATGATGTCCAGTACTGATGAGGTAGAGTATCAGGGTTCTACTCTAAGGGATTCGGAATCCACATACGGCAATGAACTTGAGTTTCAAAAAAGACAACTGAAGATACCTAGTGGCACAGAAGGGCTGATATTCTCAAGTTCAGTCATTTAAAATCTCCAGTCATTCCGAAAGAAAAATGTAAGGTTTTCTATACCATAAAGAATTACAGCTTAGAAAACTCACAGGGCCAATTTTCCTGCAACCTCTAGGGTTGCCATGATACCGAATTGACTTATGGCAGCGATTGAACAAAATCTAGCTGAGAGAATTTGTTTCTAAGAAGAGGGGAAATATAGTTTCAGATAATAAATGTATTCCTCTCTCAGGTAAATATCCTCTTACTAGAAAGATGTTCTCACTGAAAGAAAGAAAATAGGTTTCTCAAAATTAGAAAAAAAAATACTTATTAGCAGTAAGACTTCATTCAGTATCAGATTTTGGCAGCAGAGTGCTCTTGGTTTGATTGGCAAATTTTTTTTGGCATCACTGCCCCCTGGAGGTGGTAAGAGGACAAACCTTGCTCCTGGAGAGCTGTTGCTGGATTTGAACTGCCAAGCCAGTGGGCTGCAGTCCTGCATTCAACCACTAGGCCACTGGTGCTCAGCCGATTGGCAAAAGTTTTTTTTTTTTTTTATTTTGTGGGGGCAAACTTTTCTAGGATCTAAAAGATGGATTGACAGGGACTGCATCAGTGGGCTGCAGCACAGTGATAGAGGTGAGGGTGGTGTGGGGTCAGCTGGTGTTTTGTTGTGCTAAGCATAGAGTCACTGGGAGTTGGGACAGACGGAAAGGAGCGGAACAGCAATCACAGCATGTCTTTGAGGGTGCATGCCTCCCGAAAGATGTTACATAAAGCCATAAGATCATTCCTTGTCCCGGACTGTGTGATCTCTACTCTAACTTGGAGAGTCCATATATGACTTTATATATGACACACATAAAATACGTTTTTGATATGAAAATGAAGACTTGGGGAATAGCACTCAATGTGAAGGCTTTTGCAGACTTTACCTGAGTTCCTTCCTTGCTTGAAATTGCAGCAATAGACCTGGATCTTCGGAAAGGTTTCTCATCAAAGCTTCCAATTTGACAGTCTGTTTCTTTGTTTTCATCTGGAGAGAGAAACATTCCACTAAATCTAATAAATATTGGCTTCCTGTCCCCTTACTGGAAGCAGTTCTAGCACAGCAACCAGTTAGTCATCATATTACTTGTTAAATGATAGACCATTTGAAGCTACCAGTCACTCTGCATGAAGAAGAACCTGTCTCCTTCCTCAAAGATTTACAATCTTGGAAGAGTTGAACACTGTCAAATAGGTCACAAAAATTCAAAATCAAACCCATTGTAGGGAACATATATGAAAATATTTCCTGACTGAATATTTGTATTATTTTTGAAAATCTGCAATATCATTATTTTCTAATTGGAATCAAGTACTATTTGTAAATACTTTGTTCTTTTAATAAGTTTTCAAACTATTTTTGCCATTTCTCCATGGTTCAGCATGTTACCAATAGGGATTGACTGCCTCTACGATGATATGAAGCAAGTCTATTTTTCTTTTCTCTACTTTTTGGACAGGCCACACTATATTTAAGCTCATTTCTAATTTGAGGTTTCTTTTATAACTCAGAGTAAAGGGGGTGGGGAGAATGAATAGTATGCCTCAACCTCTTATCATTGTGTTTTCCCAAGTATAGATATGAAAGAACAGCAGTGCTGGACCTCCGTGTAAGAGTACCGAGAGGACACAGATGGTATTTTGGTAGCTGGTTACTGCCTCAGAACCTGGATCACTACCATCTCATCTTGCTGTGGAGGGATCCCCTTCCCCAGCTCCCTTGTCTTTGCCAATTTCCCATTTCATGAATTCTCATTTCCAAACACCTCATATTCTTGCTTCAATTAGTCAAATTGAAAATGCACAAAAATCTGATGCATTATTTAACGAATGTTGGAATTTGTATGGATGCATAGTATTAAATAATAGAAAAATTTATACTATCAAATCAAGAAACTGTCCTTGTGGTTATAAATATTAAATACTGGTGAAGGTATTTTTTGTGGTTATGGATTATTTCTTTTGTCCTCTCATCCAGTTTCTACTTGAACTAGTGCTGCTCAGGGAAGAAGGAATCCCTAACTGCAGATAATGCAAGGCTCACATCCATGAAGCCTGAAGCATCGAATAAAGTAGAACATATTGTTCTTTACCACGTCTTGCAGAATCCACACAAGGAAGACTTCTTGTAATGTTTGATTAATTGCTATGTACATCCATGGAACAAGAACTCTGGCAAGTAATTAAAAAAAAACAAGCAAATTGCCAATGAGTCAATTCTGACTCAGAGATATTCAATAAGATCTCCTAGACTAAACATCGATTTTAAATTCCAGAAAAAGAATGTATTGATATACTCCATCTATTTTATTTCTATCCTGTTTGTTGATATAGTATATGGATTTTTATTTTTCTACATTAAGTTGCAATCCATTCTAGACACTTCCATATTTGACTTTCATCAGTTAGTGCTGCAAATCTTCCTGGAGTTATCAAACAATGTTGTGTAAACTGACTATGAAGTTGCTAAAACGTCTTCCTCCAAATCTATTACCATAATCTCTGTGTATAGTCTATACTTTCAGATTCTTTTCTTATGATATAGATTGAATAAGCCTAGTCAAAAAAACATAAACCTGATGCATGTATGCCCTGATTTAAACCACTCAACATTGTTTTGTTCTAATTACTGCTTCTTGGTCCACCTATAGGTTTTGCTTGAGGAAAACATGTTGTGGATAATGATAACCAAATAAAAAATTTTATCAAGACTTTCACTTTGCTTGCATGAAGAATTCAATGTTCATGGAAGCAACAGTCAAAAAATTGAGCAGCTTACAGCATTGGAGAAATTTGTTGCCCAAAGTCTCTTTAAAGTATTGAAGTGTGAAAATGTTATTTTGAGGATTGAGGTGCATGAAATCCAACATGTGGTATTTTCAATCACTTTATATGCATATGTGTGTGATACAATGAATAAGGAAGATCAAAAAAGAATTGATGCATTTAAATTATGGTGTTGATAGAAAATATTGAAAATACCATAGACTTTCAAAAGAACAAACAGATGTGTATTGGAAGAAGAAAAGCCAAAATTCTCCTAACTTGATGCCACCTAAATACTGCATCAAAAGACTGAAAATATCTATGGAAGCACATAGCTTGGTTTCTCTCTCCCAGTTACAAGTGGGTGATGTCATGCTTTATCTGTTCACCTGTATAACTAAGGGATTACAATTTGTGATGGAGGTTTGAGGAATGCTTGGAAGGAAAGAACAGACAATACACTTATATTTATATGAAAAACAAAACATATTTCAATTTTACTACTGAAGTCATATCTTTCCATAGAGGCAGTCCTGTGTATTTCATCTGAATAAAGCCAGAATTCAGTTATTGAAAGGGTATTTGCAATAAAGAAATTACTGGTCTTGCAATAATTTATCATGAAACATCCAGTATATTTTTATCAACAAGATCACATTTTTCAACTACTGACTTTTCCTCTGATTTCAATCTTCATTGCTACTAATTTTCAATGTATCTGGATTGTATGTTTGCTCATTTCTGACTGAAGAAGTTGGGTACAATTCGATTTCTTCTTCTTTAGCGCTTGTGTAAATTTCAATGATACTTTTATTCACTGCTCTTCTCGCAGATGTATGGATAATATCTTATTCCAAACTGCATTTTACTTTTACATAGATCTTTAAACATTTCACTGCAAGATGATGGCAAGACTATTCTTCTTGAATTGACCAATACCAACCAATTAATTCAGTTGGTTATTAGATTCCAAATGGCCAATAGTGGACCAGTTCTACTCAGTAATGACTAAATTAGTGACAATTTAGTCATTAGTGACAATTATCTTTGTGCATTCTCTTTTAATATTGATTACTTCCAATTTTTCCCATATGCTAACTTCCTGATCCCATGTTCTTATTATTAATAAGATGTTTGCAAGTCTTTCTTCTTATTGTCAGTCTTGTTCCCTTTGCAGGTGATTGTCCTTTGTCTATTGCTCCATTCAATTCACTGTGGTTTATGCTACATTAAGGAGGCAACTCTTCCCCAGTCTAATTTTGAGTACCTTCTAACCCAAGTTGCTCCTCTGCTTACAGCATATCAGACAATATTCTGCTGCTCTGCTTGAGATATTCTATAGCTAATCCCTGAGAATGTATTTACTTATCCTTTATATCTTGTCTCTTAATAGTCTGAAAACTCTCTTAAAACTTTTTGCCATGGACTGTTGTTATTAATGAACAGAGATGCTGAGGAACGAGAAGCACAAAGAAAGAATCTGTAAGAGAGTAGACGGTTACAGCTCACTCAGGTGTGGAGCAAAAACTGAGCTGTCTTTCTTATTCAAACTCAAATTTGGGAATACACAACTGGCTGTATTTACTCAGAATATTTTAAATTTGTTAAGTAAAATTCTTGAAACAACATTATCTGATACTATAAAAATATAATCTACAAAGCAAAGAACAGAGTTGAAATAAACTCCAGGTCAAATATTCTTTTCCAAGGCTGTCTCTTTGATGTCAATACACACCTGCGTGCAGATTATATTGACCCCGAATGTGTATCCTTGAAGTTTTGACTTGTGTATTCAAGTTCAGGTCATGCTCCAGCTACATGGATATTGCTGCTAGGATTTGTAATGCTGATGGCATAGATTTGTATATCACAGCAACATGCAATGTACTATAGTGTGAAACTGACAGATGAGTTGGATGTTTGATGGATCCGCATTGAGTTTTCATTGATTAAACAATAACAACAGCAAAACAGCAGTATGTTTGGATCCCCTTCTGTTTTGCCTCCTAATTCAAATAGTCATAGAATTAAATACATCTTCTCTATGGATCTTAGGTGATTTGGGGGAATCCTGGACATGCAGTGACTCAGTAGAATCAGAATATTCTATTCAATACTAGACTTTTTTGATGATAACTTGTAGATAAAAGGCAACTGAAGATTTCATAATAGAAGGCACATTGTAATGATAGTGACACTTTTTTTAGACCACATTCTGTCAAAGTACTGCAATTTATTTGAGTGCACGAAACTCTTATTTAAAGAACACTTATTTCTACACTTGGATTAATATGGCTTTCTTCAAAATCTGCAATAATACTTTATAATATGTGTTAGTCTGGGTAGACTGGATAAACAAATTCAAAAACCCTTGTGTTAGTCTGAGAAGACTAGAATAGCAAATTAATAAACATGTATGTATATAAGGAGAGGTTTATATACAAGAGGAATGGAACATTGAGAAAGCATCCCAATTCATCCCAGTGCAAGTCCATAAGTCCGATACTAGCCCATATGCCCAATATCAATCCATAAGTCCTCTTCAGGCTCATGAAGCACATGCAATGATGCCAGAACCATCATAGGCCAATTGTATTCAGTGGTGATAGAAACATCTCAGCACTGGCAGGGGCTTCTCTGTGGCTTCTTCAGCAACTCAGCACTGGCAGGAGTCTCTATGTAGCTTTTCAGGCTTCAGAGGTCTGGTTCCATCAGGGTAAGCCCATGTGGTTTCTCCTCTTGGATGTCTCACAAGCAGTCAGTATTGTATCTTGTCAGTAGAGCGTCTCCAAGGGACTGAGCTGTAAGTCTCCTACCTCCAAGGGGGAACTATAGCCAGACTTCCCAGAATTCTCAGGAGAAAGCCATTCTCACACAGAGGTCTGATTGGCTATATCCAGATGGACAGGCTAGACTCCACCCCTACACTCCCAGTCCTGAAATTGACACCAGGTTAGTGACTGCCACACCATGTATTCTTACCCCATACCAACTTAAAATAGAGATGAGTCAGCAGAGCAGTGAACACAGCAAACAACAGAGGTTGCTATTTGATGAAAAAGTGCAACAGCATTATGGAATGATGGTATTTCACGTTTTCCCCTATCTTACATGGGATTTCAACAAAACAAATTATTGTAGATAGAAATTATTTAGTCAATGGATCATTATCCTAACACCTTTCTGGCATATGGGCACACACGATGAGGGAAATCTTGGCTGATACTCTTTGTAGTGCTTAAATTCATGCTTGGATTATACATTCTTGATTGGGTTACTAAAAGGATTAATCATCCTCTCCTAAGGTAGGTATTAGAGTACTCATATGCATTTACGTAAATGTGTTTGTACTGAAATTTTTAAAATAAATTACTTCACTGCTCAAACAATATGTTGTAAGCTAGATTGTGCAAGCATGTCCTACCATTTCTCTTTCAAGGCATCATAAAGTAAATACCCCTTTCATTCAATCCTGAATTGAATTGTTTACAGAATATTTTCTCTGCAATCTAGAGTCTATTATTCTCGAGCTGGGCTATGGTCTGGACTCTCATAGATTATCCAAACCATATAGAAAAAGATATTTCCTCTTTCTATTTTGTCATCGATGCATTTGAGTTAGTTTCACTTCTACTTTGATGGACACATCTTACAATATAATATCCTCCCCCCTCCTAGTCCCCACACTCCCAACCTGGGCCTCAGCACTACACAATTGGTCCCTAACTCCTTCCTGGGGCCAACCATTGGAGGAATATCTTTCTTCCATTTTTAGGAATGTTTTTCTTCCATTAACAAATGAATGAACTAAGAAAATGAGATTTAAAAAACTTGAACTGTCTCCAGTACCTGTAGTTAGTATGCTGAGACTTCAAAGGAAAAACAAACAAACAAAAGCCAACACAAAGTTCTGGGTCATCTTTACAATTGGTTGTGGATTGGGTCATTTTGGTTGTGGATAAATCATAAGATTTTCAAAGTCACCAGGTATGTGTTCCTAGTCAATCTTAATACATAAGTTCTGACACCTATTAGAAATCACAGCAACATAAAGTCTTCCTTGACATATGAGAAATATTGATCAGATGTCAAAGTCTGATCCCTCGCCTATGAGAACTCCCAATGAATCTTCAGTGCTCCTAATTGAGTCCTACTCACCTAGAAGGGAAATGATATCCACAGCAGCATGCAAACTTGCCAAATCTTGAAAACAAACAAACAAACAAAGAGCAAATATTGTATTGAATGTCATAAATGAAATTTAAAAGACAAATATTATAAACATTACATGAAATATATAGCATTGACAAATATATCAAGATCAAAGCTCACTAATGGATTGCAGATGTAGGACGGATAGGGAAAAAGGGGGTCATTGCCATTGGGTCCCAGGCTTTCTGAGAAGAGTGAAAGAAAACCTGGAAATGAATTCTGATGATTATATGTCATGATGACACTAAATAATGTCACTAAATTGTACATGTAAAACATTGAAGTGGTAAGTGTTTTGTTATGGATATTTGCACCCAACAACAGATTAATTGAATATATATAATGTTCTCCTCTAAATTCAATTAATCAATGAGAGCACAAGAAAAAACTGAGTGTTAGGCATGGATTTTCTATCTGTCCTTTATTTTTTAACCTTCCCTTCACTTCAGGAATGGCTAGTCTTGTCAGTGATTTTGTTATGATAACCAGTGAGTCAACAAACTGGACTTCTGCATTAGGGAAATCAATGATTTTTATCAGGAATATCTGCTCTGCAAAAATCCCAGGTCCCTTAATATAAAGAAACTGTTGTTGTTGCTATTACTCTTTGTGTTAGTCTGGGTGGATTCGAGTAACAAATCCATAGACACTCATAGGTTTATAAGAAAGAGGTTTCGGCTGAGCCCTGGTGGCATAGTGATTGTGTGCAGGACTGTAGCCCACAGGGTGGGTGGTTCAAATCCAGTAGCAGCTCTCCAGGAGCAATACTGGGCCTCCCACTACCACCAGGGGGCAAAAAAAACACAAAAATAGAAGGAGGCTCTTAATGAAGAACAACTGAAAATTGAGAAAACATCCCAGCCCAGTTCAGTCCAAGATAACAAATTTGTTATTAGCCCATATGCCCAATACCAATATTTATGTTTCTTCAGAGTCACGTAGCACATGCAATGACACAAAGACAACCACAGGCCAGTGGGTGCAGAGTCTTATGTATCCAGTGGTGGTAAGCATCTCGATGCTGTCAGGGGTCTCCATGTTTCGTCTCCAGTTTTCAGGGCTCAGGGTCTAACAGCATTCTACCATGTGTCTTATCATAAGCTGCAACGTCTCCGAGGGAATGAATCAAGAGATAGTGTCTCCTGATTCCAAGAAGAAAGTAGCAGACTTCCCAGAATTCTCAGAGGAGAAAGCTCTGCCTACACAGAGGTCTCATTGACTATCTACAGATTGACAGTCTAGACTTCACCCCTACATTCTTAATCCTCAAATTGAGACCAGATTAGGTGATTGCCACACTGTTATTATTTGTTTGCTTTTGCTTCACTTGAAGTGTTCTTGTCTTATCATTTCCTTATATAAAACAGGAGAATAGATTGCTCAGATCTGTGTGATCTTCTCAATGATTGTTAAATTCATGCCTTTTCTTGCAGCCACTCTGTCAGAGGCTCTTTTTATTTTCATAGATCCCCTACATCAGCAAGCATGGTGGCCTTTTCAGGGCACTTGTCTCTTCTGCTGACAGGTGTAAAATGTATGAGATGAACTTCCCATCTTTATTTATAAGGAATATTTTGTTACTGTATGACCTCCAAATGTAGTCTCTTGAATATATGTTTAAATAAAAGTTTCAGATTTATATAGAAAATGTGATAAACTGAGTTTCAATACATCATCTTTACACCCATATATTACTTCTAGTGTTTTCAACATTTTACATACATGTGATTTATTTGTTACAACTGATAAAGTCTCAGTGAAGTATCATTGAAAGTTATTGACTTGATTGGCACGCCTAACTAGAGTAGGAACATCTGCTGAAAAACATTTATTTAATTGTTGGAAAGCAAAATATCAGGCAAAGACATGCCTGATCCAAGAATTGGTATCATCACTCAAAACCTATGCCTGTGAAGTAATTCTGGTTGTGCTTTGCAGCAGACATTTGACAATGAATCCAACTTCAGTGGTATAAACCCACAATGTGTTCCATGAGACAAAGATGAGGCTATCTGCTGCTTAAAATGTTTGCCATCTCTGAAATTCTATATAGGGTTCCTTTAAGTCTGCATTTACTTTATGACAGTGGGTTTTGGATGCATGCATGCAGGATTGAACAATAGATAAAGAAGACTTGAGTTAAATGTAGTTTGCCATTTTGATGTTGTAGTTAGATGTTTTTGAGTTCATGCAAACTCAGAGACACTTCACCAGCACCATATATTAAACATACTCACACTACTAAAAGAACAAATAAATTAGTGTTTCACTTGGTACAGACCGAATGCTCCTTAGAAACCCAGATGGTGAAACTTTATCTTCTTTATTTTGGACACTTCATCAGGAGTAAGCAGTTCCTACAGAACAGGATGCTTTATAAAGTGGAGACTCAATAAAGAGTGAAACAATAATTATTAAATAGATGACACCCTTGTTGTAATACTGAAATCACATGTAGCAATGTTTGTGAGCCTTGTACATAATCAGGCATTTTTTGGCTCAGGTCTGTATGAGTCGGAACTGCTCAAAAACACCTAGCCACAACAACAAAATCACAAAACTAACTTTAACTTTCTAGGAAACTTCCAAACTATTCCAAAGTATTTGCATCATTTTGTATGCTCAACATAAATAATTGAGTGTCCCTTTTGTTCCAAATGTAAATTTGGTACTCCCACTGGTATAAATGTTAGCTGGTAACAAGATTGGTCTTTCAATCTCACCAGTCTCTCTGTGGGAAACAGTTGAGGTATTCTGCTCCAGTAAAGATATATACTAACCAAGTGCTATTTAAATTTGCTCTGAGCCAAAAAAAAAGTTCAGAGAACTTAATGAAAATGGAAGCTAAGAAATAAAGGAAGAAAGAAATTGAAGAAAAAATAAGTCTGAGTTGCAATATTGCTAGACTCTATAGGGAAAATACTGAATGAGGCAGGAAGTGACAAAAGAAGATGGAGATGATACACAGAAGCACTACTCCAGCAAAACTAATCCAACTAATCCACTAATCCACCATTCAACCATTTCAAAAGGCGGTGTCTGAGCTGGAACCAATGCTGTTGAAAGAAGAAGTCTTAAGTGTCCCTGAAAACGGTGGTCGAAAACATGGTTGTAAGAAATGATGGAATACTAGCTAAACCATTTCAATGAATCAATAAAGGTAATGGCAGGAGATCCATATATGTACTCATTTCAAAGAAAGGCCACCCAACAAAATGTGAAAATTATAGAACAATATAATGTATATCACATTCAAGTAAATCATTTAACAATGATTTCAGCAGAACATTGTAAGGGTTTGAGATTGAGGCTGGATTTTGAAGATGATGTGGGACAAGGGAAATTATTTCTGATGGCAGATGAATCTTGGTTGAAAGAAGAAAATTTCCACTTGTACTTAATAAAATGCCATGACATGTGACTGTGTTATTCATAGCAAACTATGGATATCCTTGAGGAGAACGGGAATTCCAGAACACTTCATTTTGCCACTAAAGAACCTGCACTTGGATCCAGAAGTAGTTGTAGAAACTGAGCAGGGAACACTGCCTGGTATAAAATCAGGAAAGGTGTGCATCAGGGTTATAGCTTCTTGACATACTTATTTAATCTGTATATACAGTAAGTCATCAGAGAAGCTGAAAAATGTGGCATCAGCATTGGAGACTGGCTTATAGAATAGCCTGTTTAATGCAGATGAGACAACCTTGTTTTCTGAAAGCTAGGAGGACTTGAAGTACTTACTGATGAAGATCAAGGATTACATCCTTCATATGGATTACCACTCAATGTGAAGAAGACTCAAATGCTCACAATTTGAACAATAGGTGACTTCATGTTAATGGGGGTAAATGGAGAAAAATTTGGAGTCTTCCAGGATTTTCCTTACTTGTGTCTACAATGTTCATTAAATTAACAGCTAACAGATTAAGGTGTTCATGATCCTGAATAGAACTGCTGCACAAGACCTCTTTGAAGTGTTGAAAAGGAAGAATTTCAGAGGAATAATGTGGACCTGACGCAAGCTATAGTATTTTACATCAAGTCATAGGCTATGAATATTGGATATTGAATGAGGAAGGTGGGAGAGAAATGGATGAGAGCTAGTCCCTGAAAAAGGAGCCCATGCTTTGTGAGCAGCAGAGAGAAGAGGAAGAAAGTTGACAAGATGGATTGAAAAAAATGGCTGTCACCAAGGACTCAAACATAAGAACAATTGTGAAGATGACATTATACGAGGAAGTATTCTATTCCATTGTACACACAAAATTTACTGAATGGTTGTAGTTTGGGGTTTCAATAGATAAGTGGGGTACAAGAGGACACAGTTACTGATGCACTTTGCTAGCAGAAAGGATCACACTTCAAATCCATCCAGAAATGCCTCAGAAGGCAGATCGAATTCTCTGCTTCTAGCATGTCAGTCTTTAAAACCCCTAAGAGCAGTTTACTATGTCCACAAGGGGTTGCTGTAAGAGTCAACTCATAAGCAACTTGTAACAACTGAAGATACATAGTGACATCACATTCTTTCAATTTTCAGTTCTCTAGTTACAGCATAATGAGCTTATTTTTTTACTGTTATATTTGTCATCAATGCATTTTCTTTACATTCTCTGATTGTAAAACTTCCGTGGCTTTTCTTGTGGTTGTGATGCTGGAACCTTGGCCATTGGGGTTCCAAATGTCAGCAGAGTCACCTATAATAGGCAAGTTTCCGTAAAATTTCTAGATGACCCAGACTAGGAAAAAGGAACTGCTGAAACTAACTTCCCTTGTGGAATTGGTATTTCACATAGACCAAGACTCAGTCACTGGAACAGTACAAGAGGATATGTGTGGCATAAATTAGAAAAGAAGTATGTATCAACGTTGTCTATTTATAGCATGTATATTCGACATGTATGCTGAGAAAATAAGATAGGAAGACCACTCAGTAGCATTCTGCCATGGGAAGATGACACAAAGCTGGCTCGCTGAAAGTGAATGAGTACCACTTGCAACCTAGAGAAAGAGTTGTGTTAAAACAGAGTAAAACTTTGTAAAGGACAAGAGGCCACGTGGTTGCCCAAAGTCATTGGCATTTAAGTCACATTACTCAAAGTGCAAACCAAGCAGGGACAACAACTTTAGAAGAGCTAGGCTTCATAACATATATCCAGGTGACTAAGCCATTCTATTCCTGCTCTACAGAATGCCATATAATATGTTAGCAATACAAATTTCAAAATCCATAGTGAACATTTTTTCTTTGATTTTTTTTCCAGTTTAATGTAAAATATGGTGATATGGGTAAAGGACACCAGGATTCTCTAAATCAACTCTGGGGCAGGGGAGGGGATGAACAGAAGGAAAAATAACAGCAAAAGTAGTTCTTGATTTAGGTAGAATACCAAATAATAAAAGCTGTCCAAAAAGACATTCTTTAACTTTTATAATATGGTCCATAAAGTTTTTAGTTTGTTATAACTAAAAATTGTGTTACATCGACCTATATACTCCAGGAACATTTATGTACTAGGAAAACATTAAGTAAGATCATCTTTTGATATTAAAGGTACTCTTTATCAAGCAGTTCCTTCTGAATAGGCTCTGGAACAATGCTTTAAATGCCCTTCCCAGAGAGAGGACACTAGTGTGTTTTCAAATAAAAATGAGATAGATCAAGAAGCACTGGACAAAGTTATTGTGAAGTGTAGCCAAAGCAGTTCTAGATCATAAGGACTCATAGCAATAGAGTTAGGAATGTTCAATCTCATACAATCTTCATCATCATACCTGTATTTTACTTAATTGTTACAGTCCATGATGGTCATTCTCCTTTCAACTGACCCTTGAGTTTACCAAGCAAGCATGATGTCTTTTTCCAGCCAATGATCTCTCCTGATAATATGTTCAAATTACATGAGATGAATTCTTGCCCTCTTCAATTTGGGGGAATATTCTGGGATATTTCTCCCATACAGATTTCATAGCTCTTTTATTAATACAGTTCTATTAGTCCAGATAGACTAGTGAAACAAATTTCACAAACATGCATATGCATAGAAAGGAGAGGATTTACATATAAGAGCACTTGGACACTGAGAAGTCATCCTAGCCCAGATGAGTCCACGATCATAAGTCTGATACTAGCCTGTATTGTCTGATACCAACCTACAGGTCTTCTTCAGATTCAGGAAGCACATCCTATGACAATAGGACAGTCACTGGCCAATGGGCAAGAAAGTCTTTGGATCCAGTGGTGGTGTAAGCATCTCAATACTGGTAGCAGTCTCTGTAGCTTTTCCGACTTCAGAAATCTGGTTCCATCAGGATAACACCATGTGCCTTCACCTCCAAGATGTCTCATAGAGAGTAAGGCATGTGTCTTTTCAGTAGAATAAGGGATTGAGTTATAATTTGTGAGTCTCTCACCACCAAGGGGGAAATATGACCAGATTTCCCAGGCTTCGCAGGAGAAAGTCATGCCCACATGGAGGTCTCATTGGCCATTTCCAGATTGACAGGTTAGATTCCACCCCTATACTCTCCATCTTCAAATTGACACCAGAGTAGATTACTACCATAATGGTGCTTTCAGTATTCTTTGCCAGTATCATAATTCAAATTCAACAATTATCATGTGATATTCTTATTCATCATCCCACCTTCGCGAGTATATAAGGTGAGTATATGAGTGGGCTTTTTTATTTTGTAAAATTGTCATAATATTTGTAAGAGCTGCAAAATAACATGATTAAAATTCATTCTATATTTTAAAAAATAAATTAATTCCCTGTTTCAATGTTTGCAAGAATAGAAAGTTACAGAATAAACAACAACAAAATATTGCTGCCTATTTGACTCTGATTCATAGCAATCTTATACATCTGTCTTATAAGGTGTCAGTGTCTGTAATCTTATTGAAGCAGACTGTCATAACTTTTTCTCATGGAGTGTATTATGGATTCTAATCCTATCCTTTCAATTAGCAGCCAAGTGTCAGTTGTAATTAATAGACATCAGTCTTTCTACACTTTCACACTTTATATCCAAATGTATATTTTTACTCCTATAACACTAGTGATTAAACAAAACACTCAAACATGCTTGGGTCTTACTGAGTTTATAATAGAGTTACAAGATTTCTAAGTGACAAGAGAAAAGAAACTAAATAGATGTACAGAATAAATCAGGTAATGAATACACT
This sequence comes from Nesogale talazaci, assembly GCA_004026705.1. NCBI lineage: Eukaryota > Metazoa > Chordata > Mammalia > Afrosoricida > Tenrecidae > Nesogale > Nesogale talazaci. Next base: position 12,137 of record PVJH01001784.1, on the reverse strand, counting down.
GAGAAGAAATATAGGTAGGCCAGAAATAGTGTACACTAGATGAAGTGAATTTTAGATTCTGATCTCTATGACTGTCCTTTATCTATAGCATAAAGTGAGGATATTTATGCATCATAAGGTACAGTGACAAATGTTCTAGGTAGATTAAATCAAATGCCACACTCACTGACATAAAGTCTATCCTGACTCATAACTACCCTAATAGATAGAGTAGTACCTTCCCTGTGGGCTTCTGAAGCTATAATTTTTATGGAAATAGAAAACTTCACCCCCAACATCCCCCTCATGAAAAAGCTGGATGTTTCAACCTGATGGCTATTATTAGGAGCCTAATGCTAACTCATCAAGGCACCAGGGCTATTGGAAAAAAATTCCTTTACTAGAAGTTGATAATCTATTAAGCCGAAACAAACTAAAGGGTCCATTGGGAGACAGGGATGCAAGATGATAGACTGGTTTCTTTATTGAAAAGTTACTTATATCTTTTTTTTTAAATATGCCATAACTCATAAGAAGAAAGCCATTGAGTATTGAACTCACTGAATAATAAAACTATATTGCTCAAGTATCTTACAAGATTCTCAAGTTATAGGAATCTTCTTCTTAAGAATGTCTTTCTAGTGGTCTTCAGATAAGAGCTGGACTCTACAAAAGCAGTGAAGTTGAACTCTTTTGCTGTGAAGGATAGAAAGAGTAGATAAAAATGTTTAAGGGGAATTAAATTGGACTAAGTTAAGGACAGATTGTGGTAAGAAACAATTTAAAATTATGAATATAAAATAAGCATTATCTGGCAAATACTAGATAAGATGGTTGACTGCCCAGGGTGCTTTATATGGGAAATAGAAGAACAGAAAAACAACAGGGGGAAATATAAAATAACCGTAGCTTGCTAAATGCTTAGTGCAGAGAAGTATAGTTTGATGAAACCACACACTTTTTCTTTTCCTATGTTCTGAACCCATTGAGAGATAAGCCACAAAAGTCAGAAATTCACAGAGAAAAATATCAGCCTTCATACTGATAAAAGCTAGATTGCAGTATAAAGCTTAAATGGACACCACAATGGATCCCCTGATACTTCACTCAGAATTTAATAGACTTCCCCAGTCATAGAACAATCTGGAGAGATATAGACCTCTTTCCAGGGAAGTCTCTACAGGCAGGAAGATTTTTTTTAAAAAGTGCTATGGTTAAGTTTCTTTTGTTTCTTAACTGAATTCACTACTAATAGGAGTTATTAGAAGACTCTGTGTGAACAAAGCAGGGACCAATTAGAGGAAATCTTGATGTACCCTACTGTGGGTCACTGTGCACTTGACCACAGCTATGTGGAAGTAGTTTATCACATATGACATCGGGAGTTTAACACTATAAAGAATTAAAAGTTCAGCAATATATTAAAATATATGATGTAAATATTTGTTATTGAAAAATTTAAAAGAATGAAGTACTAAAAAAATGAAATTCAAGAAATGGTGATAATCAAGCTAAGAGGCTACTAAATTTTAAATGGAAGGTACTTTTGAAGAACCTATATATTTCACAGATTAACTGACATATAATTCATATTTCATACAATTCAATGTGTCAGTCATATTAAGACTCATTCTGTAGTCATTCCCAATATCACTATCAGAACATCTTTCTTGTGCTCATTGTTGTTAGTTCCCATTTCCCCCAAGCACCCTTCTGTGTTCCTAAGAAGCTAATAATCCAATTATCGTCCTGTAGATTCACCTATCTTGGATTTCATACAGAGAAGATCATATGAAATAAGAAGCAAAAGCAAAAAAACAAACAGCAGACCCCCACCAACAATAAAAAAATAAAACCAAAAAACTTTAGTAAAGAATAAAGCAAAAAATATTTAAAACTTGGATGCATGTGAAATGAGTCCTCAAAGGGGAGATGAGAGGATAAGGTGACACATTTTAACCTAACACCATCTGTAGTTAACTTTACAATGCACTCTGATAGTCACCCAAGTCTTCCTGCAAACCAGAGGTTCAGCATTTAAGCTCTCAATCCATTTCTTTTTTTTTCTGAATTTGACTTTTATCATTTACAGCCCTTGGATCATACAAGCTGGTGTGCTTCTTCCATGTAACTTAGCTGTCACCGCATTTTGATGGCTGCTTGTTTCAAGTCAAGAATGTGAGCATCCCAGAGGTTAAGATAACTGATTTTGAAACCAAATTCTCTGGGGAAACCACAATTTTATTAAGTAAGTGCCAGTATAGCTGCTCTTACGTTTCTTTAAAGAGTTAATGGCCTAGCTGTCAAACAATGGTTAGAAGCTCAAAAACTCTCAGATTAATCTTTAAAGAAAGACCTGACAATCTAGTTGAGTAAAATAAGATATTTAAAATGAGATTTGGCATTATTCTAGTTCGACACTCATGGGCTTACCATAAACAAGTTATCTGCACAGCAGCTGCTTCAACTAGATAATCACTGTGCATCTTGTGTCTTGATTTCCTTATCTAGAGATAGAGATAAGGATAGAGATAATAGTGTTTGCTCAGGAAAAGGATATCATATCATTAAATACATTAAATATGAAACTATATAGAAGATATGGTGCTATTATTGCTAGGTTAAGCCAAGAAGGGTTCAACTCAACATGATAGAATACAACTGTCCCTAAGCTGTAAATCTTAAGAAAATGAGTCACCAGGTTTTCTTGCCCAAGGAGACAGTGGGTTGGTTGAAACTGCCCCCTTTTGAATTACTACCCCTATATGATAGAGAGATGATTTTACATAAAAATAAAGAGAAAGAGATAGAAAGACAGTCCTGGCTAGGGGTCGAACTAAATTAGAGACTCAAAGGGTGGCCTGATTACACCACCTTGAGGGTGTGACTTTCATATGAGAATGAAAGACTCTGGGAATTGCTTCTCTCTCTGCCACTTTATCTTCTTGTTGGGAGGCTTCACTCAGACTCCATATCTGCCTTCAGGACTATCCCCTGGTGGGCTGCCCATGCCTTGCAGCTACATTCACTCCACCATGTTCTTACCTACTCTGTATCCACATGACTCTGCTCTGTGCCCACAGGCCTGAGGTCTTCCTGTTTCCTGTTTCATTCTTCTGCAACACCAGCCTGCAGCTAAGTGAGTGTCAGGGAGGAACTTGGGGACTAGCATATGACTTATGGATCTAAGTTGAACTGGGATGGAATGCCTTCTTGATAATATATATATATATATATATATATATATATATATATATCCCAACTGGATTTGTTTCTCTAGACAATTCTGCCTAAAACACCAAGAAATTAAACATTGCACTATCCAGGTTCCTACAAAAATGAGTGTGGTGTACTATAAATGCTGTACATTTTAGCCACTCCCCTCCCTTCTCTCCTATCCTCTTTCCATTCTTCTTTCAGCCCTAATTTTCTTCTCTAGCCTTAATTTATTTTCACTACAAGAAAGAGTGAAAGAAAAGGCTAATTTGAGGCTATTTAACTTCAACTCTTAGACTCTCCAATCAAAATGTTGCTTCTTAGACATTATTTAGGAGCAAAGCTTGGATTAAAATAAACTCAAAATTATGTCCCTAATAATATTCCCTCATAGGAAATTAATAAAAATTCAATGCAGACACATGATCAGATCTAAATTAATGTCTATAGCTGATAAGCCTCTCAGTAGATGCTTTGAAAGTACCTAATGTAATTCAATGTTCTACATGGGAAAGTATGTTATTAAACAGATTATGTGGTTGAGTACATAGTAAATTCAAGCAAATATTAAACCTCATTTATTGATGTAAGTTGGTCAACTACAAAAGTGACATAATATTTGTCTCCAGAAAATAATAGTACTGCTGTTTGTATTTTACCACAGAATTGCCAATTTTTTTTTTTTTTGGCATCACTGCTCTCCGGTGGTAGGAGTAGGCGGCCCAGCCCCACTGCTGGAATTGAACCTCCATCCCAGTGGGCCGCAGTCCCGCACACAACCACTACGCCACCGGGGCCCAGCCCCAGAATTGCCAAATTAAAATTATATAATGTCTTGCTAAAATATAGGCAAGATGGTGTGTCTGTTTGGGTAGACTAGAGTAACAAATTTTTGGACACTCATATGTATAGGAAAGAACTTTATATACAGGAGCAATTGAACATTTAGGAAACAGCCCAGCCCAATCCATATCAAGTCCATAATGTCTCATATCAATGTGTAAGTTCACCTTCAGACATGTGAAACACATGCAATGATGCCAAATGCAGGAATATCATAGGTCATTGGGTTGGAAATTTGTAGTTTCAGTGGCACTGTAACTATTTTAATGCTGTCAGTGGTCTCCAAGTATGTCATCCATTTCCCAGGGCACAGGCATAGTGCCATGTGTCTCGTCAAGAGTATCTCTCAGGAAATGAGTTGAGGAGAGAGGAGTGTCTTCTGCCTCCAAGAAGGAAATACAGGAGAACCAAGAATTCTCAGGAGAAGACCATGCCCACACAAAGTCCTCATGGGCTATGACCCAATTGGCACGTGTAGTTCCAGAAAGAAATTGGTGAACATGATAGAGCTGGATAAGTCTCAGGTGTTGAGAGTTAGACTGTGAAGCTTTAGCTTATAGGAAAATAATTACTTCAAAGTTTCATTTCATTTATCCCATGACTGTGTTCACAGCACTCTTCTATATAGGATTTTGAAATGATTTTATCTGAAATATGTGATGCAGGAAACCAGATGGCAGGAAAGCAGCCTTTCTCTATATGTCTAAGAATGTGATATGCAGCATGCTTTTTTCCCTGGGGACAGAAAAAATATAGGGTGCTACAGTACTAAAGACAGAAATATCCTGCAAGAAGGACACCAGAGGATGGAGGAATGGATTGTGACAAGAGCTGTAAAAACCACAGTAATAGTATTTTCAAGTACACAACAGCTATGTTTTTCCTTAAAAACTTTGTCTCTAGGTGCAGCTGAGTTAGCACCAATTCACAACGAACCATTTTACACCTGATACTGTATTTTTTTTTTTACATTTCTTATGATTCTGTGAAAGATAAATTAAATTCTGGAATATATGAATGGAAAAATCAATCAACTTTGCATAATCATAAAATTTAAAGTGTTGGATAACATAACTAGTCCATAGCATGGAACAATTTTAGTGGAATAACAAAATGGTATATCTTTGGAAAGGATATCGTTGTGCAAAGGACCCTGTGTGTTAATGATAATTCAAGTTTTGTCATCTTTCTCTTGTGAAAGGAAAACAGACAGAGCACACTGAGACAAAAGGGGGAGACAAACCAGGCTAAGCTAAGGTATTGTTGCAGGAAGAAAACAGCACTTTAGAGAAACTTCAGAGGGTCTCAGCTGGAAGAAATGTGAGATGCTTTCAATCAGCTTTGAACATTTATTGCATGATGTAAGTAGTTACCAAATCAGAATTGAATTGTGCTAGTCTGGGTAGTCTTGAGAAACAAATTCATGGACACACATATGTATATAGTATAGAATTTTATATAAAGAATATTCCAATCCTGTCCAAACCCATAAGTGTGATATTAGCCTATGTGCTTGATACTAAACTATAAAACCCTCTTCAGATTCACAAAAGCACATTCAATGATGCTGAGTGCAGGACAGTCACAGGCCAGGGGGTAGAAAACCTTTGGATTGAACGGTGGTGTAAGCATCTCAGTCCTGGCAGGAGTCTCCACATAGATTTTCCCGCTTTAGAAGTCTGATTCCATCAGGTTAGGGGCATGCAGCTTCCCCAGATCAGGGGACTACTGTAGTTCCATGTGTCTTATTAGCTGTAAAGAGAGTAAGATGTCTCCTGTCTCAAAGAAGGAAATCCCACGTTTCCCAGAATTCTCAGGAAAAACCCACAACCACACAGAGGTCTCATTGGCTATCCTCCAATTGACAGACTAGACTCTATCCCTTCACCCTTAAACTTGTCAAGTCCCAAATTGGCACCAGATTCTGTAAATACCACAATTCATATCAAAAATCAAGTCAATTAATTTGTCGAAAATTCTGATTAGCAATGTAATTATGTTCCACATTCTCAGCCTTCTAAACATGCAGTCAGTCATCTTTTACCACCCCCCACTGCTAGTTACCCAATGCAATGCATTGCTGAGCCTCTTTAAATCATTGAAAAGCAAGGATATACCTTGTGTATGTGACTCAAGTCACAGTATTTTTAATCACCACATGTGAATATGAAAGTTGGACATTTAACAAGAAAGACAAAAGAATCAATTCTTTTGAATTTTGATCCTGGCAAAGAATATTGAAGGTAGTATGGGCTGCCAAAAGAACAAAGAAATCTGTCTTGGAGGAAGTACAGCCAACAAGTGTATAGAGGAAAGACATTCAGCCCACATCCTTTGGCTAGGAGCTACCAGCTTCTGGGATAGGGTATTGTGTTAGCCCGGGTAGACTAGAGGAACAAATTTCAGAGACATGCACATAGGTATAAGGAAAGGATTTATATACAAAAGAAATGTGACCCTAAGAAGGCATCCCAATCCAGTCCAGTGCAAAGTCATAAGTCCAATAATAACCCATATGTCTGAAATCAGTCTATAAAGTCTGCTTCTGACTCAGGAAGTCACAGGTCAGTGGGTGCAGAATTCTGGTGCTGGCAAGGGCCTTCCCATGGCTCCTTGCTTCCAGGGCTCAGGTCCATCAACAGCATGCCACTCCAGCTTCAGAGGTCTGTCTTCATCAAGGCAAAGCCATGTGGTCTCTCCATCAGCTACTCCAGCCTCCCAGCTGCCACCATTCTGTGTTGCCTGTGGTTAATCATCTCTCTAACTAACTCCCAACAACTGGGGAAGATAGCTTCTCATCTTCACGAGGGAAATACCACGAAATTTCCCAGGAGTCTCAGGTGAAAGCCATGCCCACACAGAGGCCTCATCAGCTACTCAATGGCTTTCTCCTGATTAAAAGGCCAGACTCCACCCCTATATTTCAACTATAAAATTAACATAAGCACATGACTGCCACAGGCATCATATTTGAAAAAGTAGAGGGGCAGCACAAAAGAGGAAATGTCCCCATGGATTGATTCAGTAGCTGCAAGAATGGGCTCAAACAAAAGAAAAATTGTGAGGCTGACACAGCGTCAGGTTTTATCTCATTCTCATTTATCTCATTTAGCATAGTATCTCTGAGAGTTGGAATTGCTACCTGTATTACTCCAAAAGTGCCTAAGAGCATGTGGCAGTCATGTGCTATGTTAATTTTATGATTGAAATGTAGGGGTGGAGTCTAGCCTGTTATCTGGAGATAGCCATTGAGTAGCCAATGAGGCCTCTGTGTGGGCATGGATTTCTCCTGATATGTCTGGGAAATCTCGCGATATACCTCGTGAAGATGAGAAGCTATCTTCCCGAGTTGTTGGGAGTTAGTGTCAGAGACGATAAATCACGGACAAGACAAGATGACAGCAGCTGAGAAGCTGGAGGAACTGGCAGAAAGACCACACAGCTTTGCCCTGATGTTGCCAGACCTCTGAAGCTAGGGCAGCCACATGGAGACCTCTGCCAGTGATGAGTCGCTGTTCATGGACCCTGAACCCTGGAAGCGAGGAGCCATGTGGAGACCCCTGCCAGCACCGGGATTCTGCACCCACTGATCTGTGACTTCGTGAGTCGGAAGGAGACTTTATAGACTGATTTCAGGCATATGGGTTCATATCAGACTTATGACTTTGAACTGGACTGGGCTTAATGTCCTGTTCCTCTTGTATATAAACCTTTTCCCTATATCTACATGCATGTCTATGAAATTTGTTCCTTTAGCTGGCCTGTACTAACACAGAGAATAATTCAGAAGGTGGCAGAATGCTGATAATCTAACCCTCTGACATCCAGTAGATTCTGACTCACTGTGACCCTGTCGAAGGTTTACAACATTGAAAATATGAAGCCACATTATAAAAACAAAAATGTCAGCTCACCAGGAAATGTTTGAGGCCTGAAAACATCCTTTAAAAAATGAAGCCAAAATGGAAAAAAAAATCACATAAATTTATATTTATGATCAAGCAAATGTCTCCCCTCAGAGATGGACAAATCACATAAAAAATTAGTATGACCATAAAATCTAATCAACAATGAGTCAACACAAGCAAATTGAAGTTTATATACCATCACTAGCAACAGTAGAATATTCATTCTTCTCTAACTCAAGGAAAATTTGCAAAGATAAATCCTCTTCTTGCTAATGAAATAAAAAATAACACAATAAAATACTGAAATAATATAATTATGCTTTTTTACTACATTGAGTTAAAGAAGTTATTTTCAAAATCCACATATGCTGCAAATACTTTTATAGTATTCCTATCAGTGTTACAAAATGTGAACCTTAATCTGAAACATTATCTTGAAATTAGTATTCAATTTTTTCAAGTGAAGAAGTTTATGTATTTTCATATTGAGGCATACTTTTGTGTTTAAATAAAAAATGCTGGGTATATCTTTTGAATATTCTTTCATCTAGGACTGGAAATGTTAAGAAACTTGGTTAAGATGATGAAAATTAATTATAAGTGGTGAATCATGGATGAAAAGTGATGCTACTGGGATCCTGTTCAGCATCTCCTTTCTTTCGAGTCAAAAGATTTCATTCAATGCACAATGTGTACCAGAGGTATTGCTTAGTGTCTGGAAAGCCCCATGGGAGAAGCTCTACTTTTTCTTACAGTTCCCCACCCTACCCCACGGGGACCAGAACTGTAGCAGGGAAAGGTTGATGTACTAATAGAGAATGACACAAAATTTGTTCTCTGTGATTTTCCCCGAGCTTCTGACCCATCCCAAACAGTGAAGATGTGTGTTTGAGAATGAAATTTTATAAAACATTTTCTGTTCTAGGCAATGTGTGTTCGGTTGTTGTACACAGTGTTGCTATAAGTAATAGTTGACTAGGTGCCACGCTACAACACACAGGGACAGGCTTCCAGTAACTGAGAGATCAAGGGACTCTATTGGCTCTGTAACTTCTGAAGCAAGGATGCTCTGACTACAATTAGAAGCATTCGATAGCTATTAGGCAGGCTTTGGAAGTCATATACAGAATCTTTCTGATCTTGGAAGTCTCTTCCAATTCTTTTCTTAAAATATAGATTTTATTGGGGGCTCTTACAGCTCATAACATTCAATACATTTATCATTTTAAGCACACTTGTACACATGTTGCCACATTCATTTCCAAATTCTACTTGAGCCCCCATTCTTTCAGTTAATGCACATAAAACTTTCATAGGCCCAGAGTAATTGGCTTTTCCTTTTACAAACTTGAGGCAAGTTATAGTCCTTATGAAAATAATTGTTCATATATTAAAGAGTTTAGTCTAACATTGGTTCTCTCAAGTTATTTAGAGTAAGATATCATCTTACTGTAAATACACTTTCAGGGTATAAGTGGGATCAATGATATTTCTTCATACTGATTTCATCACAATTAATGTATGAATGTTTACAAGAGTGTGCAAGAGTTCCTGTTTTTCCCCAATTGCTTCTGAGCACCACTACCTTCTCCTGAAACATAAAAAGACGTGGCATAACTTAAAAATTATCCCTTATAGGTTTGAAAGAGACCTGATTAAATTAAATTAAGATTAAATTAAATTAAAGTGGGTGTCAATTGTACTTGTTTATTCATTTTTCTGGTGTGGGAATTAGATCCTGGCAATTATTTTAAAAGATTAAAATTATACAAATATTTTATCCATTTTAAACCAGGATCAACAAATATGTATTGTCATTGATTTGCTTTTATATGTACTGAGAAGGCTATACGAAAGGATTTCACAAAATTCATGAAAAGTGTAATTAAAGAGTCTTACATGGAAAAGAGAACAGAGGCAAAATAAAAAAGTTTTATGTTAATTTAACAGGGCCAGGATTCTCTGTAATTTGGCATTTAAGGTCTAGCAATCATCCATGATATGATCTAACAATCAATTGTAATTAATTCTACAATGTGATCTGTTAAGAATGAGCAATTAGTTTCAAGAAAATTAGAGTGGGATGCAATAACCTTACTCAAATCATAGTCCTGATGCAACTGAAAATGTTTCCTAATGATGTGGTCTCCTTCCTATATAAGTGAATGCTGTGTGAGAGCTTGCTTGTTTTGTTTGTTTGAGTCATCTACTTTAAAGTCTTTGGACTTGAAGCTTGCAAATACCTACCTACCCTAGAAGTCATCAGTCATCTACTGCACCAGAAAAAGTGCAACTTGCTTGCTTTATATCTGTTTGCCTCTAGAGCCACCGATTGACGTGTTTTCTCTTAATTTAGGTGTGATAGTTAGATGTCATGTCAATTTGAAAGGACTATGAGTAAGGAGGAGAGTCTAGTCTGTCAATCGGGTCATGATTAATGAGGCCTCTGTGTGGGCATGGCCTTCTCTTGAGAATGCTTGGAAATTTGGTATTCTTTCTTGGAGTTGGAAGACACTTCTGACTCTCTCTCTCTCTCTCTCTCTCTCTCTCTCTCTCTCTCTCTCTCTTTCTCTCTCTCTGTTCACTCCCCTGGAGATGCTTTCCTGACTAGACATATGGCACTACACTGATAGGCCCTGTGCCCTGGGAACTGGAGAAGCCACGTGGAGACCCCCAACAATGCTGAGATGCCTACACCACCACGGGATCCAAAGACTTTCTACCCACTGTCCTGTGATCATTCTGCATTTGATATCATTCCAAGTCTGAAGAGGACTTTATAGAATGGTATCAGATATATAGACTAATGTCAGACTTGTGGGCTGGAACAGGACTGGGTTGGGGTGTTTTCTTAATGTAGAATTACCCTTTATATAAATTTCTCGTACACATATGAGTTTCTATATATTTGTTTCTCTAATCCACCCAGACAAGTACACTAAGGTTCTTTGGTTCCTACAGTAACAAAAATAAGGAAACAACTCAAGCCTAACATTTGATGAATGAACTTGAAAACAATTGTACTTGCTTATACAAATATATTAGTCATTTTTTGATATATGTAATTTACATATGTCTATATATGGGCTGTACTTGTTATCGTGGGGTGCCATCAAGTCAATTCTGACTCATTGTGACCCTATGTACAACAACAACAACAACAACAAAAGAATGTCTGGTTCTGTGCCATCCTCACAATTCCTATTATGTGTGAGTCAATTATAGTCACTATGTCAATTCATCTCACCAAGAACCTTCCTATTGTTTGGTGGCGCTCTATTTTATCATTCATGATGCTGTAATCTAGGGACAGGCTTTCTTCATCACATGGACAAAGTGTATACATATAGTCAATCCCTACCCTATGGCACAGAATTGAGGTACTCCCAAGGGCTTCCAGGGTTGGAACTTTTTATGGTAGCAGAAAACTTTATCTTTCTCCTGAGGAGTGGCTGGTAGACCCTAGAGAATGGAGCCTAAGAAAATATCATATAATTCACTATACCTTTGTATATATACTATTTCTTTTCTTATTATTAAAATTTCATTTTATTGGGAATTCTTACAGCCTGTATAACAGTCCATATATCAATTGTATCAAGCATATTTTCACATGTTGCCATTATTATTTTCTAAACATTAACTTTCTATTTGAGTCCTTTGTATCAGCTCATTTTCCCCCTCCCTTTCCCCCTCCCACCTTCTCCCTTGATAAATTATAAATTATTTTTATTTCCTTATCTTATACTGATAGCTGCCTCACTCTCCTTCATGATTTCTGTTGTTTGTCCCCCTGAGGCAGGGAAAGGGTGTAGTTATGTGTTGATCGTTGCTCTTGTTTCCTCCTCTCCCCATCTATGTATGGATATTTGTAAAATAGACACTGAATGTGTTAGGTAGATTAGAGAAAGAAACCCATAGACACACATATGCATATAAGGGATAGGTTTATATACAAGAGGAAACAAGCATTAAGAAAACACCCTATATAAACGCCAATGTTTATTGCAGCACAATTCATAATTGCAAAGACATGGAAGCAAGCTAAATTTCCATCAGTAGATGAATGGATTAGCAAACTCTGGCACATACACACAATGGAATACTATGCCTCACTCAAAAGCTCAGATAAACACATGAAACACATCTCTGCATGGGAAGAACTGGAGGATATTATGCTAAGCGAAGTTA
>PVJH01001783.1:181307-193636 GCA_004026705.1 Nesogale talazaci | reverse complement strand
AAATGTTAAAAATAAGTGGACTATTGGAACATGACACAACAAAGCAATCAAAAGCAGTAAGAAAATTCTTAGAGGAAACCTTTCTGAGGTTAATAAATAAAAATCAGACAACCATTTCAGAATCCAAAATAACACCGCCAAACTGAATCCCAAGAAGTCACCAAGGCACATAACAGTTAAATTATCCAACCATGAGGAAAAGGAGAAAATCATAAGAGTAGCTAGGGAAAAAATAAAGTCATGTACAAATATATCAAATGAGAATATATTCAGACCTATCAGTAGTCATAATGAAGATGAAAGAGTGGACTTCCAAAAACTGAAGGAAAATAACACAAACCTATGAATACTATACATAGCCAAATTATCTCTTAAGATAGCCAGAGAAGTAAATGTCTACTCAGATAAGGAAAAACTCAAAGAATATGTAAAAAGAACTCCAACTCTAGAAAAGATCCTTGCTGATCCAGTATGGGCAGAAGATCAACACTCACTGAGCACAAATAAGAGACCATCACATAGACCAACTCCACCCAGAGGGTGAGAAAGAGAAAACAGCCCACAAGATAGCATTAGCTCATTAGTGGAAAGGCAAGAATGAATCACATACATGCACACACAACACATTTTGATAAGATAGGTAGAGAGGAAAACACACAACACTCAAAAGTACAATATGACATCAGAGTTTTTGATGGATGTAGTAACACTGAACATCAATGGACCGAACTCAGGCATTAAAAGGGAAAGGCTAAAAGACTGGCTTGGAAAATATGACCTATCAATCTGCTACCTACAGGAGACATACCTCAAACTTGCAGACAAAAACAGGTTGAGAATTAAAGGCTGGAGGGAACTATTTCAAGTAGGTGGCGATGTATGAAAAACAGGGATAGCAAACTTCATCTCTGACCAAATTGATTTCAAGGTATAAACTATAACAAGAGACAAAGAGGGGAAATATATGATGCTCAAGGGGACAGAAGGCCAAGGACCAGTGAGCATAATAAATATATACGTACCCAATGAGAAACCAACAAAATTCATAAATCAAACACTCCAAAAGATGAAAAATGAAATCACAGGCTCAACAATTATAGTAGGTAACTTTACTAGAACACTCTCTGAAAAAGAGAGATCACAGGGAAAGAAAGTTAACAAAGAGGCTACAGATCTAAAGAGTAAAATTAGACCACTTGGTCTGATAGATATTTTCAGGGGTCCCCCCCCCTAAATGCAAAAAAAATCACATTCTTTTCAAGTCTACATGACACATGCTCAAAGATAGACCGCGTGCAGGGACACTTTGACCCTGAGTAAATTCAAGCATATAGAGATTACACAATAGCTCTCTCTGACCACTATGCCATAAGGCTGGAAATCAATCAAAGGTCAATGAGGAAAACAAAAGCAAACAATTGGAGGATGAATAGCTCTGTATAGCAAAAGGAGTGGATATTGGTCCAGATCAGAGAAGAAATCGGGAAGTTTCTAGAAACCAATGAGGATGAAATTATGAAGCACCAAAACCTTTGGGTCATCACAGCGAAGGCATTTTTCAGAGGAAGACTGATAATATATGCACATATGAAAAAGGAAGAGAGAATTATGGTTGATATGCTGATACAAAACTTATACCAATTAGAGGACAGTGAACAGAACAATCCTACTAATAGCAAAAGGAAAGAAATAACAAAAATTAGAGCTGAGATGCAGGAAAGAGGAAACAAGAAAATGATGGAAAAAATGAGTGTAGCTAAAAGTTGGTTCATTGAAAGGATTAACAAAATTGATAAACCACTGGCAAACCTAGCCAAAGAAAGGAAGGAACAAATGTCAATTGCAAGGACATTACAATGAACCTGAATGAAATCAAAAGGACAATTACATAGTCCCAGGAATACCTGTACTCTAATGAATTCAACAACTTGGGAGACATGGACAAATACTTGGAAAATCAATGCCTCCTTAGACTATTCCAGATGGATGTCAAGAACCTCAACAGACCCATAGCAATAAAAGAAAGAGACAAAGTAATAAAAGGATTACCAAAAAAAAAGTGCCCCAGGCCAGATGGCATCACAGTTCTACCATTCAGGGAAGAACTGACATCAAACCTAGGCAAACTCTTGGTGAACATAGTGAAAAAAAGGAAACTCCAAAATTTTTATCCATGAAGCTAGTATAACTCTAATACCAAAAGTAGGCCCAGATATCACAAAAACTGAGAACAACAGACCAATATCCCTAATGAATATCAATGCAAAAATCATGAACAAAATACTGACCAACAGAATACAAAAGCATATTTTAAAAATTGACCATGATCAAGTGGTCATGAGGAATAGAGGGATAGCTGAAAGACCATTAGAATTATGCACCACATTGACATGAAAAATTATAAGAACCACATTGTAATATAGAGAGATGTGGAAAAAGCACTCCACAACATCGAACACCATTTCTGTTTAAAATACTGAAGACAGGATTGAAAGGAAAATTCCTCAATATTACAAATGAAAGACCAACAGTCAATGTGGGAATCAATGGAGAAAAGACAAAAACCTGTCCACTGAAAAAGGGGACCAGCAAGGATGCCCCTTGCCCCCATTCCTATTGAACATTGTCCTGGAAGACCTGGCTAACAATATAAGACAAAGAAAAAACACCAAAGGTATTTCTCTGGGAAAGGAAGAAGTGAAACTATCCTTATTTGCAGACTACCATATTTGTTGGACCATAAGATGCACCTGACCATAAGACACATGCAGTTGTTAGAACAGGAAATAAAAAAATATTCTGAACCAAATAGTGCCAGTATACTAACATGTTCTGGGGTACCACACCTTTGGGCCATAAGATGTACCCTCATTTTTCCCACACTTTGGGGGGGGAAAGGGCATCTTTTTTTTTGTGGGCATCACTGCCTCTGATGGTCATGGGCACTACCCAGTGCCCCTCCTGAAAGCCACCACTGGATTTGAACCCCCAAGCCTGCAGGCTAGAGTTCCACACTCAACTACTTACGCCACCGGGGCTCAGCCCAAAAAGGGCATCTTGTTGTCCCAAAAAGTATGGTTTTATACATCGAAAACCCTGAAACTCCACAAGTTAGAAATGATAGAGGAATATGGCAGAGTGGCAGGATACAAGATCAACAAGCAGTAGTCTATAGATCTGCTATACATATCAGACAAGATCATAGAAGAGGCTATTAAAAAAAGGTAGCACCCTTTACAACAACCAAGAACAAATTGAAATATCTAGGAATAAACCTGGCTACAAAAACAAAAGATTTTCACAAGGAAAACTACAGAACACTATTAACAAGAAACAAAGTGCGTCCTCAACAAATGGAAGAATATCCCAGGCTCGTGTATTGGGAGACTCAATATAGTAAAGATACCAGCTCTGCTCAAGACACTATATAAGTTTAATGCTATCCCGATACAAATACCATCATCTTTCTTCAAAGAATTGGGAACATTGATTACCAACTTCATATGGAGAGAGAAGAGTATCCCAGAATTAGCAGAGAACTCCTCAAAAAGAAGGATAAGAAGATGTATTAGTCTGGGTAGACTAGAGAAACAAATTCATAGACATGCATATGGATATAAGGGTAAGGTTAATATACAAGAGGGAAAAAACATTGAGAAAGCATCCCAACCCAGTCCAGTTCAAATTCATAAGTCCAATACTAGTCCATGTGCCCGATACCAGTCTATAAAGTCTCCTTCCGACTCATGAAATCACAGTCCAGTGGGTGTAGAGTCACGGCGCAGGCAGGGGTCTCCCCATGGCTCACTTCCAGGGCTCAGGGTCCACCAACAGCATCCAGTGGTAGTAGAAGCAACTCATCAAAGGCAGGTGTCTCCATGTTGCTTTTCCAGCTTCAGAGGTCTGGTTTGATCAAGGTAAGGCCATGTGGTTTCGGCTCTGGCTCCTCCAGCTCCTCGGACGTTGCCAGTTTGTCTTCGTCATCAGGGAAGTGAATCAAGTCCCTCTTGTTCTATTGGGAAATACCATGAGACTTCCCAAAATTCTCAGGAAAAAGTCATGCCCACACAGGGGCCTCATTGGCTACTCATTGGCCATCTCCAGATTAACAAGCTAGACTCCACCCCTATATCCCAATCATGAAATTGACATCATGAATACATGACCACCACAGAAGGCATGCTCTACTTGACTTTGGCACCTATTATACTGTCACAGTGGTCAAAACAGTGTGGTACTGGTATAACAACAGAGACTCAGACCAATGGAAAAGAGCTAAAAATACAGGAATAAAAATAGCAGCATACAAACAACTGATTTTTACTAAGGACCCCAAAAATGTCAAATGGGAAGCAGATATCCTCTTCAATGCAGAAAAATGAAGTAAACAGTTACCTCGCTCCATCCACAAAAATAAACTCTAAGTGAATTACACATTTTGAGGGAGAACCCTAAACTATTAGGGCTATTATTGAGGGAATTGGGACAAACCCAATAATTTTGGCAGAGGGAAGGCATAGGCTATCTGAAACAGGGAAAAGTACAGACACAGAGGAGTCACAAATTGATAAGTGGGATATACTGAAGATAAATCGCCTGTGTACGTTGAAAGAATTCACCAAGAGAGTACTAAAAGAGCCTACAGACTAGGAAAATATCTTTAGCAATGACATATCAGACAAAGGCATATTTCTAAGATCTGCAATACTTTGCAAATTTACAATAAGAAAAAAATTAAATTCCCACAAAGGAGGTTGTCAAAGGACCTAAACAGAAGTTTCAAAGTGGCAGAAATCTGAATGGCCAATAAACATATGAGAAAATGTCCCCAATCATTAGCCATAAGAGAAATGCAAATTAAAACAACTATGAGATACCACCTAACACTATGAAAGATAGCCCAATTCAAAAAAATCAGAAAGCAACAAGTGTTGGAGAGGCTGTACAGGTCCACTGCTGGTGGACCTGTAGGTATGTGCAATCATGATGGAAATTGATTTGGCGATATGTAAAACAGATGGAAGATTGCGCTACCATACAACCCAGCAATCCCACCACTGGACATTTACCCAGAGGGGGCAAGAAACCAATCATGAGCAGACATCTGTGCTTCATTGTTCACTGCTCTACAGGTCACAATTGCAAGGAGTTGGAAACAACCCAAATTTCCATCAGCAAAAAAATATATTTAAAAAACTGTGGTGAAGATATATGATGGAGTACTACACATCCCTAAAAAGTATCAATGAATGCATGAAGCACATTGTCCTAAGGGAAGAGCTGGAGAAAATCATACTAAGTCAAGAAAGTCAAGCACAAAAGAACAGGTACGACATGAATCCACTGAGGTAAGCTTAAAAATAAAAAACAATGGGGCATAGGGGAAAAGCTACTATATACATACATCCCTGGATTGAAATCAGCAATTATGTTAGGGGCCAAACCCAATCCAGGGAAACATAAGACAGTCAATTTAACAAGAGAGGGAAAGAAAGAGATATGGTTAGGGCGGGAGCAGGGCAGTAACCCACCCAAGGGGATATATATATATATATATAATATATAATTATATATAATATATAATATATATATTAACAATATATATATATAGTTTATATCTTCATGAGAACGGGAGAGAGAGACCAGGCTTCAAACTGATGCTCCAAGACTTGACTACAACATACTGGTATATAGCAGGGAATCAATAGAGAGGTCTACAAAGCCAGTCCCAAGCCCAATTATGTCGACCCAACCAGCAGAAGAATGCTTTCAGAGGGCAGCACTGGGCCTACAGCTTGAGGAGAGGGGCATGTCGGATTAGAGCCCATGGGAGAAATGAAAAGGGATGGAGAGAAGACATCCTGGACAATGTTCCTGCTCAGAACAAATATTCACGGGAGGACCGTAGGGTGGCCCCCACCACTGGACACCCTGTCCCTCACTATACCATGGTGCTGCAGAGGACAGGACTGGAGACACAGTGTGGGAATAGGGCAGAGTCTGGGGCAAGGCACTGAGGGCATGCAGCAGACAAGCAGGGTGAGCAGAGTGATGAAATCCCCAGGGAATGCCAAAAATAGACATTGGAAACAGTGTGGGACCCCATCAGACTCAACTGGAAAACACTCTTAAAAGGCAACAAACAAACCTTGAACTATTTATAGACTTTTCTATTCTTGCCTGTGACTTTTTTCTTGTTATTGTTACTTTGGTTTTGTTTGTTGTTATTGCTTTGTTGATTTTGACTTCCTTTATTTGGCTTTGCCCGGTTTTTGTACTTACTAATGTATCTGCATGTCTATCTAGATAGGATAGGTGGGATAAATAATTTGGAGAGGAAAAGAACAGGACCAATGATTCCAGGGGACTCTGGAGAAGGAGAGGTGGGAAAAAGGAAGTGGCGGTGAGTGGAAGAAACCAAGCCAGGAACAATGGAACAATAAGAGAACTAAAATCAATGGAAGGAAAGTCATAGGATGCCTAGTGGGGCTTAATCAAGGATAATGTAGCAGTGAGGAATTACTAAACCCTAAATATGATGGTGGGAAGGCTAAATATGATGGTGGGAAAAGAGGAAGGTAAAAGGAAATAGAGAAAAGAACCAGGAAGCAAAGGTCATTTATAGAGGCCAAAGTAGAGGCATGAGCATTGATAAATACTTATATAAAAAGAGGGGAATCGAACTGTGTACTCATATATATGTTAAGAATTAAGGTTATAGTTGGACATTGTGCTTCAACTCAAGTACTCTCTCAACACAAGAACACTTTGTTCTAACAAACCTTCATTCTGTGACGCTGAGCTTCCCAACACCATCTCTGAAGATAAAGCCAGGTAAATAAGCAAATGTGGTGAAGAAAGCTGATGGTTCCTGGCTATCAAAAGTTATAATATTTGGAGGTCTTAAAGGCTTAAAGTTAAACAAATGGCCTTGTAGCTCAGAAGCAACAAAGCCCATATAGAAGAAACACATCAGCCTGTGTGATCTTGAGATGTCATTGGAATCAAGTGTCTGGCATCTAAGACCCAGAACAAAATAATACCAATGTGAATGGGGGCAGGGGAATGGAGCAGAGACCAACTGCCCATCTGTAGACAAGTGGACATTCCCTCACAGTGGGGCCTCAGGGAAGAGATGAGCCAGTCAGGGTTCTGTATAGCACCGATAAAACACACAACTTGCCTCAAGTTTGTTGATGCTTCCTTCACCCCACTATCCTGACCTTGATTCAACCTTACAAATTGGATTAGACCAGAGCATGCATACTGTTACAGATAAGAGCTTGCAACACAGGGCAGATAAACCTCTTGGGGGCAACAAGGAGAGTAGAGAAACCAGGAGGGTTAGGGGGGTGGGGAGGAGAAAAGGGAAATGGATCACTAGCATCAACTCCCTTCCAGGGGAACAAATAATGGGAAAGTGGGTGACAGGTGATGGAGGATGATGTAAGATGAAATTAATGACCTGTAGCTTATCAAAGGTTCATGAGGAAGTGAGGTGGGGTAGGGAGAAGAAATGGGGAGCTGATATCAGAGGCTCAACTGGGAAGAAAATGCTTTGACATTAATGATAGCTGCATACATGCAAATGTGCTTGAAACACTGGATGAATCTATTGATTGTGATAAAAGATGCAAGTGCTCACAATAAAAGTATCTTTAAAAAAAGAAGTAGACAGTCTGCAAATACAGTTTCTGCTGGAAAATCCAAGCCTTGTCTTATGTCTAACTTTTTATTTTTACCTCACTGCTTTCACAACTCTTTGCTTCTCTGTTTTGATAAGTTGGATTAAGATAGATCATGGTGACTTTTTTTCTGATGCTGACTTAAACTTCCAGTTGCTCCTATCAAAGTACTTCTGCAATCACTGTTTGATGAGCTTCAGTAAAATTACTAACATCGATATAAGTGATGTTCTATAATTGTTGTTGGACGATCTTAAGAAAAGTTTTACTTGCATGATGTATTAATGGTATTATTCTATAATTTGAGCATTCTGCTAGACTACCTTTATTTCAAATGAGTACACATATGTATCTCTACCAGGCAGTTGGCCAAATAGCTGTCTCCCAAATTTCCTGGCCTAGGTGAGTAAGTGGCTACAGTGCTTCATCAACTAATCGCATCATTTTCACGGTATTCCATCAAATCCTGGAGTTTTGGTGTTGCCTAATGCTTTCAGTGCAACTTGAACGTCCTCTGTCAGGAGCATTACTCCTTCCTCATATCCGTCCCCGTGATTCATGGTTTTCCTTTTTTTCCATTATTTTCTTTACATCTTCTTTTGATTTTTTTTTATTATTCAATATTTTGCCAATAGAATATTTCAATATTGATAGTTGACACTGGAGGTTTTTTTTCTTTAGTTCTTTCAATTTAGGATATGTTAGCATGTTTTTCTTTTTTTGGTTTAATCATTCTAGGTCTTTACACAATTCATTATAATATTTTACTTTGTCTTCAAGAGCTGAAGTTTTCAAATTTCATTTGAAATTTTCTATTCGGTTCATCATTTTTTTCATTAGTCTCACTACTCTATGATCAAGAGAAATTTTAACAGTTTCTTCTAATATCCACTTTGATCTTTTCTTACCTGCATTTCAATGACCTTTTGCTTTCTTCTTGAATGGTATCCTTTATGTCATCCCAGAACTGATCAGGTCTCCTGGCATTAGTGTTCAATACATTGTATCTGTTCTTGAGATGTTCTTGAAATTCCAGTGTAATACACTCAAAATCCTATTTTGGTTCTCATGGACTTATTTTAGTTTTCTACTTGCCTATAAGCAATTGATGTTCTGTTCCATAGTTGGCTTCTTGCCTTCTTGTATCTGCTGATAAAGAGCTTCTCTGTTGTCTCTTCCCACAGATGTAGTGAATGTATGTGTATTTCATCTGGAGAAATCCATGTGTATAGTCGCCTTTTGTGTTGTTAAAAAAATGAATTTGTGACAAAGTGGTTGATCTTACAAAATCTGGCCATATGATATCCCGCATTGTTTCTAACACCAAGACCACATCTTCCAATTACTGTTCCTTCTATATTTCCAAAATTTTTATCAATACATAGTGATTGCATGTTTGATGGATGTCAGACTGAACTCGTAGAATTCTTCAATTTCTCCAGTGCTAACTTTAGTGGTTTGCTCATAAAGTTAAATACTTGTATTGATTGGAGTTCCTTGTATGCAGACAGATATTATCCTACCACAGACAGCATTATACTTCAAAATAGATCTTGAAGGGTTCCTTTTGACAATGAGTGTGACATCATTTCCCTTCAATCTGTCATTTCTGGTACAATAAAACATTTCAGCCTGGAATATCGATCTTAATGTCTTCGCTTTTGACAACTTCCAATTTCCTAGATTCATACTTTGCACATTCCATATTCCAATTGTTAATTGATGTTTTCAGTGTCTTCTTTTCACTTTGAGTCACTCTTCATCAGCAAATGAAGACCCGACAGGCTTTCCTCTTGCAGACTTTTCCCTGTCTACATCATGATAGCCCACTCTACTTTGAGTAGGCAGTTCTTCCTCATTCATATTGTTAGTGTCTTCTGACCTACTGGGCTTATCTTTTTTACTATCTCTGACAATGCTTGGCTTCTATTCATGAGATATTTAATATTTGGCAATGCTTTAATGCACTATTCTTAAGAGTTCAGTGACTAATTCCTCAGAAGTGAAGCGCCTATTCTTTGTTAGCAGGACATCTGGAAGTTAAGAGCAAGTCCAGAAGTTGTGCTGAAATCTGTTCACTTTTGGTGAACAGCATTCAAAACACCAAAGGCACAGTTTCCAGCATCACAGAACAACATGAGCCACAGAGCACAACAAACCGGCAGAAAAGTGGTGGGAATCTCACTTGGTCATGATACTTTTTTGATATGTTGTTGAGTTTCTATCTAGGATTTTCTTGATAATTTTTTTATGTCCATAGGTTCATGAGAGGTCAGTCTATAATTTTATAGTCATTCTTTTGCCTACTTTTTATTTTAAATCAAGGTTAAAGTTAGCTTTATAAAATAAACTATGTCCGAGTCCATGGGCCTGTCATAGTGTCCCAGGTCAGAGCAAACCCTGAACTATTGCCTGGCTTTACCCTATGGACTTCAGGCACTGAAACAGATTGCACAGTGAGAAAAAATAAATAAAATAAAATAAGCTATGTTCTGAAATACTTGAATAGAATTAGTGTCAATTCTCCTATGAATGTTTGGCAGAATTTGCTAGTGGCAACATTGGCTACTTGAAGATATTAAGTAAGCTGTCTTGTCAAAGTCCAAAGTCCTTGAATCATCTGCTCACTACCTTTAAGGATTTGCATTTCTGCTGTTATATTTTCTGCAAATTTTTGAAGTTCTCTTTGAAAACCCAGCTTTGTTCAGACTCAACCATGAATCTTCTGTGATTTCATTTTTAATAATATTTCATAAATTATGTACTTCATATTGAATCACATCTAGAGATAGCTCAATAGTCACTCACAGGAGGGCTGCAAGGAAGGAATTATAAATCTAGGGAAAGGTAAAGCACTGAAGCAACACATAGCTATCCTCTATTTCTTTAATCTATCTTCCCCTTGCGATTAAGATCTTTGTTTCACCTCCTTAATCTTATTAGGTCAGCACATGTTCATTTGTATAATTAAGAATGCTGTATACATGAAAGCCAAGATAGATAACCATTCAGAAACAGTAACAGGAGTAATAATTCCCTGAGAGTATGGGAAAGGTAGTGGTGGTGGTATTGCCTATGATGACTATGTAACCTCACTCAAGGGGAATGAATAACAGACTTGTAGGTGAATGAAAACACTGGGTGGTGTAAGATTCCGCAAATAATAATAATTATATATTATAATAATAAGGTTCCTAAACATAGAATGGGGAAGGAAAGGGATAAAGGAGAGCTGAAAGCAAATGGTTCAATGAGAAAAAAATATTGAAATGGATGGTGGTAACATTTTTACAATTATGCTTGATCTAATTAAAATGTGGATTGTTGCAATACCTATAAGGGATTTCACTTAAAATAATAATAATGAAAAGCATGTGAAAAAAAAGAGAGATTTCAAATCTTATTGTCCCATTCATCATGATGACAAGACTGAAGAATGGACTCTGAAGATGAAAATCTGATCTTTCAATGTAAATATTCCAACAAACTTTCTTTTATTTCTTTTTTCTACACATCATTTTTGCTTGAATGAAATACCTCAAATATTTTATTATGGATTACAAAACAGCGAACTTGCAATTATCCTTTAGTTGCTAAGAAACTACCAAAATGTAATAGCTTAAAACAGTAACCTTATTGGCCATAGTACTATAGGTTACAATTTGGAACAGGCTTCTTTAGCCCCTTTCCTGATTCATGTGTATTTACTGTTGTGGTTCATTTGAACCCATTCTATTGGTGGCAGACCAGGGCTAGAAAGTCCAAGAGAAGCTCCTTCGTGCTTCCCCACATAGCCTCTCTTTTCACATAGATACACTTGAGTTTCCTTGCAGCATGATGGCATTGAGGTAACAGGACTTATTCTATGACAACTGACTTCCAAGAGGGAATGCTTCAAGTGACCAAAGCAAAAGAAGCAGATCTCTTATGGTCCAGCCAAGGACTTTACAGAACAATACATCCACCTCATACTCTTGAGCATGAGTCACAAAATGAGCCGAGACCATCTCTTGGTAGTTCATGTGGAAAGCCACGTTGCAAAGGAAGACTAGAGATAGTGCTGCAGCCATCTTTGTAAGCACAATCACATTTATGTAATGGTCAATCAGGGTGACAGTCTATTCCCTTCCATCGCACTCCCGTTAATGGTTTTTTTTTTTCAATTGATGACCTCTGCTTGAATCAAATACTTTATGATATGTTGTTAAAATGTGACTTTTGGGGCTGAGCCCCGGTGACGTAAGTGGTTGAGTGCGGTGCTGCAGCCCGCGGGCTTAGCAGCATAAATCCAGCAGCAGCTCTCAGGAGCAGCGCTGGGTAGCTCCCATGACCACCAGAGGGCAGTGATGCGGGGGGAGGGGGGATGGGAAAAAGCCAATGAGAGAAAACAAGTTTTTTTTTTAAGTGACTTTTTGATACCCTAGTATTTGCCTACAGATATGTTCTTAAATTTATTCCCTCCTTATAATAGATAATTGTATCTATGTATGGACATACCTATGTTTAAACCTCTCCAAATGCCCTTTCCCTTCTCATTCTTTCCTCTATTTCCTTCCATCTCCCTCCTGTCCCACCATCATGTTCCACCTTCATTGGCATTTCAGTGTTTTCTCACAGATTCATTGTCCTTGCTTAATCCCGACC